>JALIZH010011595.1:0-29917 GCA_030522465.1 Rhipicephalus appendiculatus
GGCCAACCTTGTGGGTTTATTGCTATTCGCACTCGGTTAAACTATGCGAAGTTAAGCCAATGAAAGCGCATGTGCGAGGCCATCAGGAGTTCACATAACCATGCAAAATTACATAAACACTTATCGCCTCATACGTCTTGGTTCCCTTGTTCTGCGTGTACAATCTAGCCTGCATGAACAAGACAGGTCCTCCACACGCAAGCTCATCGCAACTGGGCACGTGGCGCTGCGTATGAGATCCTCGTGCTCGCGATTCTGACCGCGGCCTCGATCCGCAGTCACCAAAATTAGCGCACTACGAATGTTATAATTACTGTTCGAGGCAAAAGAGAAAACCAAAATGTGACAATGTCGTCCTGGCGGCCTTACTGCCAAAGGGCCAATCCCGTTATAGGTCACAGGCAGGTTAAATTTACCTGAATCGAGACAGTCGACCCAAACTGTCGGAATTGTTTATACTTAGGTAGCCAAAGGTGGCCATTCTAGCCCCACTGTATAGCTACAGACGAAATAGAATCGTTCTTAACTTGCGCAAAACCTTGAATAGCGCAGATTTCGCGCATGGAAAGATAACCCAATCTATTTCAAAATGTAGTAAATATTCTGCTTACAAATGTGGCAGTATGGGCTAGCTTGAGGAGTAAAGCGCGAAGAAGACGAATCAGAGAAGGAAAAGGAGAAAAAGAAAATAACTACAACTTATAAAACAGCATCCTACTAATTGGCCGCCGATATCGAAGACACGTCGTACAGAAATAACTCCGCCGACTCAGAACTGCACACGCGCATAGTATATATATATACAATCATACCTTTTGTCCGGTGGCTATCCACCTTTGTGTGAACAATGTGGTGAGGCTCTCATGGCCTTTGACATCCCATTACAATGCACGGAACCAGACGCTCAAAGAAACAAGCATTTTCCATTGATATACCTGCAACAGGTACCACTCCATGCCGCCGCTATATTCATGGAAGAGGAAACAATTTTTAAAAGCAGTCTCTTTCTGGATTCCTAAAACATGTCATTAATATCAACGTTATTTTCCTGGGTAACGCGTAGAAGTATTCTTAAGCCTAAGTATTGAAAATTTTTACGGAAGACTGACCTATCTCACCTACCGGGCATAACTAACGCGAAAGTTATCGTGACCGCACATGCTATCCGCATTTCGACGAAAGCATCAAATTGTTATATGCGATTGATTTTGTATACTCTTTCGCGTAATCAAAGCTGCTATGAACAAGATTATGCCTACTGGGCTCTTTCGTGTTCACTATATGTAGTCATGTGAAATCGCATTACTACTGCGCTTTTCTTCTCGCCTGCGCAGGAACGTGCCGGTCTGAACGTGGTCGTGATGCAAGCAAACTGGCGCATGAACCCCAGACACAAGGTCATCCTGGATGCGACGGCCGTCATCTGCGTCGTCGGCTTTGTGCTGTACTTGGGAGCGTCGATGTGGATTCGCGTCATTAATCGCGGTGTTTTCCGTGCCAGCTCCCAGCGGACGCCTCACGCGGAACACGCGGATCTACCGCTTTTTTCGGGATGCGCCGAGGTAGCATGCCATAAATACATAGCTGCCATCGAGCTCTCGATCAATAGATCTCACGATCCGTGCCAAAATCTCTACCGATTCGTTTGCGATGGCTGGAAAGACCCAAATCATCTGCTATCTGCTGTTGACGCTGCGGAAGCCGCGATGTATGGTCGCGCGCTCAACGCCATCGAGTGGAGCTCCGAAGACACCGGCGGCCACCGTTCTACTGGTTCGTATGCGTTGGGCGTCGCGAAAAAGGTGGCTGGCCTTGCGAAGTCATGCATGGAGCTATCACACAGCAGCTTGCCTGACCTTAAACGGTTCATTGGCCGATCGACATCTCCCATGGCCCAAGAAGTCTCGCTGGGATCTCCTAGAGATATTGCTGGACCTGTCCGGCAACTGGAACGTGCACCTGTGGTTTCACGTGAGCTTCGAGCTCGCTCCCTTTCGCGGTGGGACAGGGGAGCCCGTACTCAGAATTGGCCACAGCGCTGCCTTCCATGCCTGGATCGCTACCATGCGGATGTTCGCCGGCCAGCGGGCGGGCACGGCAGCTTCTTTGCGGTACAGGAGGTACGTGCGGGCCATGTTGGACATATTCGGTGCTTCCGAAGCGGTCCGAGATGAAGTCGCCGCCAAGATCGAAGCGATGGACCGACTCACGCTGGAAGTGCTGGGTCCTGCCATGGCCGAAGCAGACTCGAGAATTCTCCGGACGTCGATACGCAACCTGACAAGGGTACGGCAACTCCCGGCATTGCCGCTGGCCGGCTGTTGCTCCTGTTGAATGAGTACTTCATCTGGGCACGCCGCTTCACAGCTCAGGATGTCGTGCAAGTGGAAAATGCCGGCCTGCTTCGGTCCATCGTCTACCTCCTGGGACTCAAATCAGACGTGCGAGAGGCACTCACGCTCAGCTTAGGCCTTCGCGTCGCTTACGAGCTGGGCTGGATGGCGAGCCGAGAGATCGCGGATGTGACGCTGGAGCTTGCCGGCCTGCCTCTGTCGGCACACTGGCATCGTTGCCTGATGCAGGTAGAGAGCACCGTGGGCACTGAATGGGTGAGCTTGTTTCCGAAGCGTAGTGGAGTTGAGGAACTCACTCGTGACGTACGAGACATTCTCACTGACGTCCTTGAGCGCCACATGAACACGTCACTCCAGCTTCAGCCCCCCAGTGCCGCTTTACTGCGAAACAACGCGAGCTTCTTGGAGACAATGCTGCCAGAGCCAAGGCACGAAGCTCGCTTCTTCCTCGACTGGTTGAAGCTGATGAACGGGCGCTGGCGACTCCTGGAACAGCACATGACCAACGTTCTTAAGCCAGGTTCCTTTCTTAGCCACCGATGGAGCTTCCACGGCGCCCTCACTGTCGCTGAAGGCTACTTTGTCTTCCCGCTGTTCCACCCGGACTTTCCAATGGCCGTAAACTACGGCGGCGCCGGACGCCTTATTGCTGACGAGGTGGTCAGAGGACTCTACCACAATCACTTGTACTACCTGAACACCTTAGGCAACCAGAAAACTAGGAAGGATTACGTTTCGCAGAGCAACGGCAGTTCGAGTGAGGCAGTGGACCGGTCACCTTACCTCGTGGACTCGAAGGCTCTGCTAGCCAGTCTCGCTGCCTACAGACTCAGCGCCGCCCGACACACAAGCAGCGCATACTCGACAGAGTCTAGCCTTGCGCAAGACAGACTTTTTTTCGTGGCGTCGTGCTATACGCTGTGCTCCAGCGGCAACTACGTGGACGTGTTGTACGGGGACGCGAGCCACCGCTGCAACGAGCCCGTCAAAGCGTTGCCCGAGTTCTCCGCTGCGTTCCAATGTGCAAGCCCACATGCGGCGCAATAGGTTTCGTATAATGACAAATGAAAGTATTCGTTTTATATTCGTGGTTTGTTCGCCGGAAGGGCCGCATGTGGCTTAGTAATATATTCGGTTGTTTTTTTATGTTTGAATGTGCGCTGATTTACAGACTATTTTGGGATAACACGCTTAATTGTACGACAATCGTAGAGTTCAGCTTAATAGACATGTTACGCCCTAGATGTTTGTATTTAGAAGTCGGTGTTTAGCTTGTTTTAGCCTTGCTGCTTGTTCATAAAGGTTTTCTAATAAAGAGTTTTGACCCGCTGTCCAACATACATTTTTGCTGAAAAAAATTCTTTGCACCCCAAGCTGAACATGAGGTTTTTTTGCAGACCTCGGAATTTCGACTCTCAAACGCCTGGTAAAAGAAATATGCGCGGCAAAACGGAGGATTTGACGCAATAATCTCCAGAAAGTTACCATAGACTTCAGCCTTCAAATATGTGTTATGTGACAACAGCGCAATAAAGGACAACGGGACAAGGAAGAAACAGACCAGTGCTCAACTTACAACTGAAGTTTATTTCCTACACGGGACGTAATATAAATAAAACTGCACGTGAACGAAAAAAAGGATTGCAAAGCACTATTGGCAAAAAAAAAAAAATCACGCCATATTCACAAAGTGAATGATGATGAGTGGGCGAAGCTCGATCGTTTTCAGCCATGGCTGAAAGAGAATGTGTGGTCTGCAACGCGCCTATCCTTCATGGTCATCAGGCGTCATCGTCATCTTTATCACGTGTAGTGGGTACATTCCACTATACTGGAACGCGGTTATACTTCATCGTTACCACGTGTAGTGGGTACATTCCACTATACTGCGTCATCGTCATCTTTATCACGTGGAGTGGGTACATTCCACTGTACGTGGCTACCTACCTACTACTACTACTACTACTACTACTACTACTACTACTACTACTACTACTACTACTACGACTACAGAGGAGCGACAGACCCACACTCTAAGGAGCTTCGCCTCTAAAAAAAATGCACAGTAATAGCCTACATTACTTGCGGCGGTATATGCGCACGGGACATGTACCGAACTCCTTTTTTCGTCAAGGCAATGGCCGGAACGCTCACGCAATTATCGCCATGCCTCGTCATTTCCGCTGCGTCAATAATTTCACGCGTTAATTGAGAACCACATCGCCCCACCACTATATTCTGTCCCGTTTCCAAATAAACTTCAGTTGTAAGTTCAGCGCTCGTCTTTGTTTCTTCTTTGTCCCTTGTCCTTTCTTGCGCTGTTGTCCAGATCATGGACCACCAACTTGCCCAAAGATTTGCTCTCTTATGTGTTATTAATTTTACGCCTGTGTTTTTATACAGTCTTAAATACGAAAAATATGGTCATGATGAAATTTTTCGGTAATATAGCCTTCGGTTAAATGCTAACTTTATACCCTCCGATTTCTGGCAAGGGTATACCATGATTAAATGCTAATAGTAAAGTACTAATATACTACTAGCAGAAATGTTTCAGACGGACTTATCGTTGTGTGTGCAACAATGCCACACTAAGTTTTCAGCAGACCTAGTTTCGGCCAATGTTAAAACGTAATTTTAGAAATTAGGAAGTCCTGCTAAAATGCTTCACGCAGTCCACTTTGTAAAATCGCCTACAGAATGAAAACGTTACATTTTGTTTTCATGCGAGAAAATGTTGGGCGCGGATACTGGTCATTCCACGCTAGTTGTGCCCAACCTTGGTGTTGGTCCCCTGCCATGGTTCTAATGCGCGCCACAATATGGCACAAAATGACGTACCTGGACACTATCTAGCCCCCCCCCCCCCCCCCCACACACACACACACAAACCTCTTACAGCGCTGCTGAGAATGCAGCAGAAAATGCATTTGTTAAATGGGCATTCACAACATTTCTTTGAAAAAGAGTTTACTCTGCCATGCCTAATCTCCTGCATACAGAGGCTGTTCTGATCAAGTGTGAAGGCCAGCCAATACTTGTAAGGTATTTTATTTTGATGTTGAAGTCAATTTTCTTATACCTATCGACATCGACGCTAGCTTGACGTCAGGCTAGAGTACTCTTTCTGGTCACTTCACGCAGCAGTCTGGCTAGTTTTGATGATGTCAGACCCAGCTTCCTAAATGGCAGCTTGTGTGTCACCAATGTTTCCGTTGAAACGTCACGGCATCTAGCGCGAGCACGGGACGAGAAGCTCATACCGTGTTGTGATGTTAACGTACAGTAGGAACCGAAACTGGCTTTAAAAAAACATACTGTAAATGGTTTTTCAGACTGCACGCACTATTAAGCGGTGCGTTTTCTTGGCTCTTGAAAGCTTGGCCTTTCATTTGCCGCAAGGAAACAAACCGCTAAAAATTTTTGTGTCAGTACCCCTTTGAATGCTAGCAGGGTCCAAGGAATGTTTCAAAGAAAAAAAAAAAAACTCGCACACACCTCCCCGTAAAGGAACCCTGAGTAGTATGCGAAGCACTCGGGATCGCTCTTACCGCAAATCACCCGTGACATTGCCGACTTGCGCATGCAAATGAGTGACAACGGTGTGCGTACGGTGTATACAATGCGTTTTTGCCGTTGTTGTCGGCGTTGCCGCTTTGCCTTTTGCGGGCGATAGCGTGTTCACGATCGTTTTCATCCATGGCAGAAAAAGAATTTGTGGTCTGCAACGCGCTTATTCTTCATCGTCATCAGCGTCGCCGTCATCGTCATGACGTATAGTGGGTACATTCCATGTGCTGCGCCGTGATGGCAGAAAGCGAATGTGTGGTCTGGAACGCGCTTATTGTTCATCGTCATCGTCATGGCGTATAATGGTTACCTTGCATGTTCTGTGGCCGTGATGGCAGCGTCATCGTCATCTGTCCACGGCGGACAATGGGGGGGGACAGAGCTCGTTCAAAGATGCTTCTTCGCATCTAATAGGAAATTGTCAAGCGTAAATGTTTCCGAAATCTACGGCTACAAGCCCCTCCAGCGCTACGGGCACCTCTTATTTGATTTTATCGATGGTAATATCAGCTCCTGCAGCGGCATCTGCGTCTGCAAGCGTTTGGTGAGCGGCGTTATCGTATACCTAAGGTAACGGGCAAGGGGGGGGGGGGGGTGAGGCCTTCCCACGCGTAGCCGTGCGTGCCTTACCCTTGTCCAGGGAAATGGGCCATCCTGGGGTTTGAGCCTGACACAAACGCCTTTTCAACAGCGAAGCTGTTTAAGCTAGTCGAAAAGTGTCGACCCTGCCACTGTCATCATCATGAAGGGGTATGTGCCACAGAACCATAGGTCGGCAAACTCACTCATCAATCGGCTCACTCAGACAGATCGGGCCCTGAGTATGAGTCCGAGTTAGTCGGATACAGAAAAATTTTGCCGAAGTTTGAATCCGAGTGAATCCGATTGAGCTAAATATTGGTGATTCTCAATTCGATTGAGCCCTCTAAGGGCAAAATATATTTCGTGAGTGAATCTGAGCAAGCTCTACCTTTAATTGCCAACCACTGCAAAGAAACAGACACATACATAGAGACAGAAAGAAATATATAAAAAGAACGTGAAAACTTCTTGCCAAAAAAAAAAAAACAATCCCCACGGGCGGGACTCGAACCCCGTACCCTAGATCCGAAGGTGAGTGCCCTAACCACTCCGCTATACAGGCACATTTTTTGCTTTATTGCATAGGTATAATTCCACAATAATCTTGTCAGTTATTTTCAATAGAATGACGCTCACGGGCACACTTGCACAATACCTCGCCTCGGCTATCCAGGCAGGCTAGCATAGCCTTGTATGACATAGTGTAGCAAGATGGTGGGAAAGGGAAATGAGCCTAAGGAGAACATATGTGAATGTTAAGAGGAGTGAAAGAAGGAGGAGCGAGATTAAACCGTAGCACAGAAGGAATGAGGAAAGAGAGCAATAGAAAAAAAAATGAGGAAAGCAAAATAGAGGCATAGAGAACATCAACGAAAGAGAGAAAAAAAGAAGGAAGAAGGAAGCAAGCGTCGCGTCGTGTAAGGACCAGATACCGTACCACCCTGGCCAAGCCGCGCATGCGCAGTAGCTGAGTCACTCCCACCGATGGAGACATCGCGCGCAACCTCCGCTCTATGGCGCATAGCCTAGGTGCACCCGATCGTGATAATAGAGTCATTGGGCGTCCTAGGAAAATGCGTACTCCCGAAGAGGAAGCCGCGCATCTCGAAGCTAGACTTGTCGGTCGACGGGGTGTGCGAACGGCGACGGGCCCCTGCTTCGCTGTGCCAAGCTTTGCGCGATTTAATGCGAACATTAAAATTTTTAATATGCAAACCATATTTGTTGTTGAAATAAGAAACAACACTGACAATAAATTGCGGCGATCAGTCGCACGACAGTGTTTGAAATTTCGAAAGCCCCCCTCGTGACCAAATTCTTTTTTTTTTGTCTTCGAATGGTTCCAGCAATTCACTTTTTTCAGTGCAATGAATCAGCATGGCCTTTTTTTTTTCTAACTTTCACATTATTGCTAAAACGGGCTAGAAATTTGGCGTGAAACTGCCCTGTTGCAACAGATTCGCACCGCGAATATCGTCCACTGCCTATTATTTCTTGCACCTGAGTTCCATTGACTCCTGGCGGACAGTTTCAAACAGCGGCCGCATGGTATTCCTCCACAAAGACGCCTTTTTTTTTGCTATTTCGGCAGCCCATTCACTTAATGTATGACCTTCACCGCAGAAACGCCACCGTGGCTTTGACTTGCGGCCCCTTACATTATTACCAAGACTGAAACAGCTCGGCCACTGAAGATGACGCGAATCCAGGCGTTCTAGTGTGAAAATGAGTGGCCATAATTTCAACTCTACTACCAACCCACTGCCACTACCAACGTGCTTTTGCCTTAAAAAAAAAAAAAAGTAAACACATTTATATACTCAGCTGTGCAGCCCATCTGTAAAGGAAAATGAAAGGGCGATCTGCGAGAGAAAAACAAAATATTTGCTGTCCAACACGACAGATGTTTCTTTTAAGCACCTATCGCATTACACTTTCATAAATTAGGTCTCGGTTAATCATTTTGCAAAAGTATCGCGGAGGAGGAGGAAGAGGAGAAAAGGAAAGACGGGGAGGTTAGCCAGTTCTCAGACCAGCTGGCTACCCTGTGCTGGGGAAGGGGGTGAGGGGAATTAAAGATGTCAGAAAAAAGAGATTTTGTAAAAAGGAGACGAAGAAAAAGACCTTAGTAGGAGATAATGTGGGCTCTCACTTGCTTTGATTACAGTGGAGCTGCAGGTGCGAACCAGTTCCATTTTTTAAGGACAGTGCATGCTCACGTAGGTGATCATTAAAACATCATGTAGTTTAGCCGATGCCTCCCTTTCCTCAACTTAACGGAATCTAGTAGACAGACATCCCCCCCAGCACCCCACAACGCTCTTAACAAGATTCTTCACACAGCTTACTTTATTAGGTGAGTCGTTCACTACACTCTAATACTTGAAACTCTACAAGTTGCTGAAAAGACCACCGGCACCTCATATCTTGAAGCTTACTGTATAGTTCTGCGCCATTTTATTCCCATAAGGTATGGCTACTCTTTTCTTTTTGTTTTCCTGCCGCCCGAAAGTTAAGCTTGGGGCCTTTTGCTTTCTTTAACATGCCTCCAACAATAGAAGAAACCGACTCATTGGGCAGACCCGAATGAAAGCTGGTCTTTAAAGCGGATATACAAGACTACTTTAGCACCGACTGCAAGCTCGTGGAACCCATGGCCCGTTTTACGCTACCGCTTGGCAAGGGTTCCCTGCTGCAGTTGTTTTATTAAAAGGGAGCACCTTCCTCACGGCTTTTAGGCGAATAGGCGTTGGTGAGGCAATTGTCCTACGACCAGATTCTCATGGTGATCAGTTGTCAATCATTCGATACACATAGCCCTGCTAACTATCAGAGCACCTGTGCATTGGCACTAACTGCATTTTTTTTCCTTTACTACCATTATCCTTGACACTCTTTGGCCACACATGGCCCTTTTGCCAATAACACCGACCAGTCAAAGAACTTATCCATGTGTGATGAAGTGCGCGCCGTGAAACTAGGTGGAAAACAACGAAGATGAAAGTGGCACGGCCATGAAAAAGCCAAAAGGATAAATAAATAAAATGCCAATTGGAGAACACCACGGCGATCGTTCGGAGGTATGTGGAGAGAGGGAAAAGAGCGAACGGAAAGAAGACGGAGTGGCAGAGAGGCAGCTTTCACTTTAATTTATATTCAAGAGAAATAGTATAGTGTCTGATATGAATGTGTGAAAAATAATTATTACACTTTTTCTGATGTACGTACAATGAATGTTGTATTGGTTATCGAAATTCAGTAATCGAAAACCCTAGCACTGGCAAATTCATATAATCAACTCTTGGCCAATCCCCCCTGAGTGGGTGTGAGCCACAGTGAAAGGTAAACAAGAACAAGAGAAAGGCGGACCACGCGTCTAGGCCGTCGGGTATCGGACCTGTGCCAAGCCTTTGTCTACCTGAGACCTCGGCGACCTCATCAGTACCTGCGGTTCCTGGCCGTGGGTTGCTGGTGCGCTCCTGCTGGAAAAACGTTCTTGTGCCCGAGGACAGGTCTGAGCAGTCGGGATTTGGCACCGAGTTCGGACGCGGCTGTCCGGCCAGAACACATCCTCGGAGTCGGCGCTTTGAGTCCAACGTCACACGGTAGCCGAGGAAGGCTGCACGATCCCGCAATGCCTCGAGGCCGCTCAACGCCTACGGCAACGGGTTTTCTCGTCGACTTCCGTGGTTCGCTCCAAGGCTTCTTCATCGATGATGTTCATGAGATTATCCCCGTGTCTTCCCTTCTTTCCGTGACCAACTGTCCGATAGGAACTGAGTAGTCCGGAACTGAGTGTTTAGGAACTAAGCATGTAGTTAATTTAAGCCTTTCTCAGTGACTTCGCCTCAGGTTTAGGGTCGGGTATTTCTGCACTGTAATCTTCTATCTTGGTTCGTGTTATTGGTCCTCGGTGTTAGTGTGGTTATTAAATGTTGTTGTCAAGCGGTCCGGTCCTTTGGCGAGTGTCTCGAGGTGACGCCTAGGACATTCCAAAAATAAAAGAACATACACGTTGTGCAAAACGAAACCACAACGTAACACCATGTCAGCGCAGGGCAGCGCGCTTGCACATGTTGATCTTCCTAAAATTAATGGCATACGTGGACGAACTGCACGAAATGCACCTCGCTTAGTTTGCAACAGCTGCCACATGCATTGTAAAAATATGCAAACAAACGGTCGCGTAAAACTTTCTGAAGGCGTTGTTTGGAGATGTAACGCGAACTTGAAGCTCTCCAGATACAGATATCGTCGGCGTAAATGGTGATGTGCACTCCTCGCGGCAATGTCCTTGTTATATGTATCAGGCTGAGGTTTAAAACGAGCGGACTGTGCACAGCATTCTATGGTACGCCCTTCTCTTCTGCTTAGAACTGTGTGGGACCGTTTGGAGTGCTCATGTACAGGTTGTCCCACATAACTTGAGCCAATCAATACCTTGAAAATGGGAGGCACTTAAGTTAAGAGGCGAATCGAACCAAACGTATACTACTCGCACTAGTCTATAGATAGTCAGGCTATTTTTTTATTTCCCCCTAGACTAACTAATTATTTTTAATTACCTAACTCTTTAAATATTGGCTGAAGACCCGAAATATGAACAAACCACCGACGAAATTGTTTCCTGCACGATACGTCTCGGGCTGTTAATTTTTCACCTCACGTTATAAATCCCGCCGTAAGATATATCCAGAGGCAGCTAAACAGCTGAACAAAAAAGAAATTATGTTGCGAAAGCTGCAAACTGGGGTGTTTCCAAACCCTCACCTGTACAGTAAATGGCACCCGGGAGTGTTTAATCCCAGATGCGCGCAATAGCACTGGAGGTCTAGTGCACATGGTCGGGACCTGCCCTTCCTACAACGATCCAAGCAGAAACGTAGAATCCTGGGCGGACTTATTACGCAGCCATGACGCCGACCGAAGAACAGCGTAAAGGCATCGGTCTCGCCCTGACCGACACCGACTCCCCAAGGGATTCCGGCCGACGGCTAGGGGGGGGTGAACGGGGGGCAGAGGCCAAAGCCTCCCCGTCATTCTCGACGGGTGCAAATAAATGTTATTCCTCCCTGTCTCCGGGTTGTAAAGAAAGCCCGCGAAATTTCAAAAGAAGCCACGTGACGGACCGCGAGCCCACTGCTATAGTGCTGCTCTCAAGTATGCAACCGGTGAATGAGGTCGCCTGTGGCTGCTAAGGCGAAGCGACCGGGTGCTTTGAAGGTGGCCGACATCTGGGCATCCAGCTTTCCTCGAATGACGGTGAAAATACCGGCTGTTGGCTGAGTGCTGCCGAGATAAGCGTCCAAAACGAATAAATAAAACAAGAAAATAGCTTTATTTTCCCTTTTGAAATTGAGATGCGTAAAAGGAGGTGGCGACGTGAAGCTAGTCGCGGGTGGCGGTGGGTAGATGAACAATATGAGCAGATATTTTTTTTTTTTCTCAGTGATCCGTGCTCGTAAAATTAAGTCACGATTACATAACTGTTCAAACAGGTCGCCATCTGCTGCAATACAACTCTGGCATCTCTTTATCAGATTTTCCGTGACGTTCTTGACCATGGTTTTGGGAATGGAGTTGCAAACTTGTCTTACTTTTTCTTTTAGATTGCCTGATGTTGTGGTTGGTGCCTGGTATACCTGACTCTTGACGTACCCCCAAAGAAAAATATCAAGGGGGGTTTATATCTGAACACCTTGCTGGCCAAGCAATGGGCCCGTGCCGCCCTATCCACTGCTACGGGAAAACTTCATCCTGTCAATTGCGCGCTTTGCTGCTGCCGTACGCAGGAGCTCCGTCATACTGATAGCAGATATCCATAATCCTATCCAGTGGAAGTGGTCCATCCAATATATCGTTGACATATCGTTCGCCTGTAAGTACGCTGTCGAAGAAGACAGGTCCGAGCTTCAGCACCCACACTACGGACACTTGCCTGGGGGGTCTGCAGAAAACTTGGACAGGATAATCCTCTCCACTTCCTCGCCCAAAACTGAAGATTTGTGCCGTTTCGTGGTAAATGTCTTATTCTCTTTCAGCGTTTCATATACACAAACAATGGTCATTAAGCTTGGCCGCGTATCGGGATGCCAGCGTTGAAACAGCTAAAGTGCCTGCCTTCTGTGTCCGCGTGATGCACCTAGGGCCAGAACTATATCCGCTCGTGCTCATTCGAGTAAGGCATGTCAGCTGCTTACGCAGATTAAAACAATTTAACGTTGCTGTCCAGAACACGAAGGGCTACGGGTGTCTGTGGAGCACCTGAACAAAGCCAACTCGGCAGGACTGGTTCGCACGACGCAGACGCTTTGTCGGGTCTCTTTTTGTTCAAACTGCGAAATTGCAGCAGCCGTCGAGGCCTTTCATCGTACTGTCGCGTTTCGCCCAATCTTCATGACTCAGAATTAAACTGCTGTTTTTTTTTCCTCGCACTCATGAGCGCTTTATCACCGCGGTAGCGCTCGGCCAGCAACGTGCATTTGCACCGTCGTGCAACGAAAGACGGACGCCCAAACATCGGCCACCTTCAAAGCACCCTGTCGCTTCCCCGTGGCAGCCGAGGCGACCCCGTTCACCGGTTTCACGCTTGAGAGCAGCAGAGCAGCACTATAGTAGTGCGCTCGCGGTCCGTCACGTGGCTTCTTTTGAAATTTCGCGGGCTTTCTTTACAACGCGGAAATAATAGCAGCGCGAGACGGATCGTATAGGAAACAATTCAGTCGGTGGTTTGTGAAAGTGCTCTACAGCTCAGTGTTCATATTTTGGGTTTTCAGCCCATAATTAAACATTTATGTAATTAAAGTTAATTAATTCATTAATTTGGGGGGAAGTAAAAAATAGCCTATAGGCTAGTGCGAATAGTATACGTTTGGTTGAATTCGCCGCTGAAGTGTCTTTCATTTTCAAAGTCTTGGCTCAAGTTATGTGGGACAACCTGTATATCTGCCGTTCTTTTAAGTAGCTCTCAATCCATTTGTACAACCTCCCTCCGAGGCCAAGACGGACCATGGCTGCAAGAATGGCATGATGAAAGACTGAATCAAAAGCTGCGTTGATGTCAAGGAAGATAATTATCGGCATGGGTCCAGCAAAGAAGTCGTCTTCAAGTGAAGAGACGAGGGCGATGGCATTGTCTATAGCTGACCTGCTTTGGTGGAACCCGGTCATTTCTTGGAGAAATTGTCGCGGCTTTCTAGGAACCATGTCCAGTCGTTTGTGAATCATCCACTCTACCAGCTTGGCAACGCAACTGAGCAGCGCGACTGGCCACAATCAGACGTAGCTTGTTGGCTGTTTACCAGGTTTCAATATGGGCACAAATTTCCCCAGCTTCCATTCTGCGGGTACCTCGCCAGACAGCCATGAAGAATTATAATATTCTAGGAGTCGTAGGCGGAAGGTGGGGAGTAGCTTCACGATGGCTTCATAGGTTATTATGCATGACCGGGTGATGTGTGCCTGTTTGTTTCACTAATAGCAGTGTTCAGTTCTTCAATTCTGAAAGACAAGTCCGATACTGGCACTGCCGCTCGTGAGTTGTCAGACTGATTGTCTGCGGAAGAGGTCCAAGGCATTGAAGTTGATGATAGCAGTGTGCAGTATCCTTCTGAGAGTTTTTTGAGGGATTTTCATTCGTGCACGGAGGGTGCGGCGAAAGGGTGAAGCCTGTTGGAGTGGCGTGCGCATGCCTCTAAAGACCCGCCGGTTTACGATCATCCAGTGTCGAGCAATAGTCGCGCCATATTTGCCAGCTACGTTTATCCACGTAGTGTCGGATATGACGCTAAGTCCGTCGGCAAGCTCGAACGTCTTCAAGACACTTTCTGCGTAATACTTTCCTTTCAGCTTGCCTACGAATAGCACAGTTTTTCAAACTGCTCGTCATTTGACGGAATGTAGCCAGGTTTCACATCTTGGCGCAAGTATCGCATAACTCCACATAACGAATCACAGGTTGCGCGATCTCCGACTACTCGCCTCTGCTATAGCGTTTCATGCTTGTCTCAATAAGCATTTGAGTGCTGCAGGCACTTTTCCACCTCACAATTGTTTCACCGTATTTTTTTTCGAATTATACTAAACACCAGTCACTGACAACATGTATAGTGCATGTGTGCCACGAAAGCGACTCTGCTCTCGGCATCTGCAATAAATAGCATATCCGTGTTTATTGCACAACAGAAAGAAATACATCTTTCATATAAGTTCACATTCGCAGGTCTTGAGGTAACAGCTTTTGGAACATTAAGTATGGCAAATGAAAACAACAGCAATCTTGGCGGGGATACAGCGCTGAAGCTGTCCTAAGAGAGTTAATCATTCCATTTTCTAAAATTGTTATAAAAGTTTAAATAATTAGGTGGCCAAGACAAGTTACAGAATTCCAGTCCTTCCTGCTAAGAGTCTGCATTATCGTCGTCCTGTTAAGGCATTAAGTGGCCAGTATATGGTTCAACTCTTTCAGCAAGCCAATCTGTGCATTGACCTCGACTGTATGATGACACAATGTTCAACAAGTCCACGCGCATATGCTGCGGCATAGATGCCTCTTTCATCGCATGCTCCATAGAAAGAAGAAAGTGTGCAGTGTGTGATAGCGGGTCAAATGCAGATGGGCATTCCTAACGGCGCCTAGCTCTTTGTCGACCCTTTCCCGCCCTTTGTCCAACTTTCTCTTTTAACGCGACAGCGTTAAAGAGCTCGTTTCGCAGGAATTCCGGCGTCGGTGTCGGCGTCGGCGTCGTTGGTTGTGAGCGAAAAATCATCATCTTGTCCGTGACCGAAAAATCATCATCTTGACCGTGACCGAAAAATCGAGAAAGATGCAAATAAAATAAATAATAAAAATTTTCGGGTCCGAGTGAGGATCGAACCCGGGTCGTCTGCGTGGCAAGCAGGTGTTCTACCACACAGCCGTGCCTCTGCTTGGAAATACTGTGAAAATAACTTCCTCTGCTTGGAAATGCAGTGAAAATAACTTCCATGCTTCGCAAACGCAAGCGTCCTTTATATAGGCGTCGCAATATAACATGTAATATCCCAGGAATATTGCGTGGTACAAGCGTACATTGCCATCGGGCGTCAGAATATGTGACTATCGTAACGATTCCATAGTTTAAAGCCAGCCACCCATTACAAACGGCACACACCTTACTGCGCGTATTCCCTTAACACCACGTAGTAGGTGCATAGCAAGTTCGAAAACATTTCCCACATTTGCCGCGCATAATTTCTCCTGGTTTAAAGCATACTACCCATTACATAGTATGCACTAAGTGATTGAAGTACGCAGTAGGGACGGGATATCGCTATCGCGTTCAACTCTTAAAGGCGAAGCTTAAGGGCCCCCCCCAATTTTTTAGATTTCTTTGCTAGCTGAGGAGTAGGTGCGGGCGCGGGCGTGGGTGCGCTTCAGAGCAGGCGTAGCAGCAGACGTGAATGCACACATGTCTGCAGGTTCTCTAAACACTTTTTTGTAATAAGTCTTGTGATAGTTGGCCGCAGGCATCTTCATACCAAACTGTGAAGGCCTATCCACACATCTCCCGATATTGTTCTACCGTAACTACACTCTTATCACGGTAACGTTTAGGACAGCATAAAACGGCAAGTAACTTATAGTTTATAGGTTACATGGCTGTTACAACAATTTTATCTTTGTGTTTTCTTCATTTACCTCTCACATAAAGGTTACATTGACAGAAACATGCCATTTTAAAAGCTAAAGCACCGCGATATGCATTGTAACCTCTAGATTGTAACTTATAAAAGCGCAGTGACTCATCCGTCAGGGGACCTACACTATGGAGTGGAAGTTTATTGGTCAATAAGTATTGAAATCGCGATCTTTCTTGTTCAAGGTTGGCTTTAGCAATTGAACAGTGGCTAATGTATAAACAAAACGGGTATTAGGTAACAGTAGAAAAGAAATGAAGAGTAGCAGCGATATTAGATTGCGGGATACTGTTGCAAGTGATGGTGGGGTATGAATTAAAACTGCAGTTCAATAAAGTGAGCCCACTTCACGTAATTAAAAGTGGCATAAAAGTCCGAACAGACATGGGCACAACAACCGAAAAAATTATAACGATGCGATCGAAGAATAATTCCGTGGGCGAGAAAATTATGTTCCGAGACTCGCAATACAATTTATCCCGAATTTCCTTGTTGTCTTGTATGTTTAGTTGTTTTTTTTTTGTCTTTTTTTCTCGCGAAAGTTAACTGGCCGTAATGTGCAGCAAACGTCAGGTCACAGCATTGCACCATACACGCTTAACCGTCATCAATTTACCAACACAGGAGAAAAAAAATTACACCATCTCCCGCTAAAGGGAACCGTGTGTAGATGTGAAGCAGCGGGCGCTAACGCTTACACTGGCGGCGGCGTTGACGCTGGCGCTCATCGCAGCGTTGCGCAGGAAAACTGGGGCGGCGCAAAGCAGGCAGTGATGGAGCAGTTTTTTCCTACTAGAACATGCCAATCGCTGCTGATGGGCAATGAGAGACAGAAGACTCCGACTGGACACAGAGACCCGCACTCCGCTTTTAGGTTAACGCGCACGCTGCGAATTTTTTATTGTTCAACAACGCACAGGAGAAATCTCCCACCGGCACCACCTTGGAGGTCAAGATCCATTGCTATATATACGGGATGGCCAGTGAACGGTTGTGCAGCGCGAGCAGTCGGTTTTTTCAACCAAGAAACTCGCTAGCAGACGCTGCCTGCGTCGGCGTCGCGAGGCGAGAGAGGGAGGAGCGTAGGAGAGGAGAGAGAGGGGGTGACACGCATGCGCAGTGGGGTGTGAACGCCGTGGGCAGGGATGCGTAGAGGGAGAGAGGGGGGGAGCGTAGGAGAGGAGAGAGAGAGGGGGACGCGCATGCGCAGGGGAGTTAGACGCCGCGGGCAGGGGATGGAGAGAGGGGGAGTGTAAGAGGGGAGAGAGGAAGGGAGGCGCATGCGCAGTGTGGGTGTGGTTGCCGCGGGGAGGGATGCCTAGAGGAGAGAGAGGGGGAGAGGAGGTTTTTTTATTTTTATTTTTTACTGTTTGCGCATGCGCAGTAAGGGTGGGCACGCGGCACACCACCACCACCACCACCACCACCACCACCGGATTAAGCTTCGCCATAAGATGCTTCACATCTAAAAGATGCCGCTAAGTTCACAAAACAGCATGCGACGGTCGCTCCAGTGTGAGCGCATAGAGCAGGGGTCTCAAACTCAACTCAGCCTGCGGGCCGCAGTCACGCAATTTAGTCCTGCAAGGGCCGGGGCAGTGAAGAAGGTAGAAGCGGGGGGGGTAATTTGCACAATTTGCTTGAAAACGCTGCCATTTGAAAGAAAATTTTCCTGTATTTCATATACAGGTAATTTCTGAAGGAGGTTCAGGTGCCAGGATTCCAAAAAGCACGACGATACCGATATCGAAACTGACTCAAATCTGAACGCCGATTGTGAAATATAATTTTTTATTTCACGGTTATGTTTAAAAACAAAGTGAACACATGGGATGCCTCACGCAACAATGCGTTAAACCAGTCAGGTCTGTGTACCTCAGGAACATACTTAATAAGAACAATAAAATAAAATACGAGGGGCAAAGACAGTCATGTAGAGGGCCGTGGGCCTGAAGCCTGGCGGGCCGCATGCGGCCCGCGGGCCGCGTGTTTGAGACCCCCTGGCATAGAGGGATGTGTGAGCTCGAGGTGATGGCGTGACTCACAAATGTGGCGTCTTACTGGCGCCGTTTCAACCAGTTTCAACCGCATCGAGGGAAGGACGGCGTCATCTCTCTGAGGCTTTGCACAGCTTGAGGTGTATGCCGGGAAGGGCATTCGAATGAGAGGCGGTTGGTGTGGTGTTGAAGTCGCGCTTGTGCTGCTATTTGTTTCATCGATTTAACCAGGTTTTACGCTCCTCGTTTTGCTGACGTGCGTTGCCTAATGGTGTTTTGTACGTGAGTGACGCGTACCTGGTGACACAGTAAGCAAACACACTCGCAAACGCGCGATCCGCCGCAAATCAGCCACGAGGCAATGCAACGGGGACATGTTCAGTGCGCTGCGCGTCCGTTGCAACGAGCTGCATTGCCGATTCTTCGCCTGTCTGAGACTGGCAATTATCGAACTTGTTGCATCCGTTGTTACCGCGGCCGAAGACAGCAGCCAATATGATCTACAGGTAAGTAATGTTCTCTGTTCAGTGCATTGTTTGCTTGTGTATGTGTGTTTATGTCATGTGCTTGCAAGAATTCACGCTCATGCTTACGCTCCTGTAAGAGGTGGACCATGTCGGAAAAATAACTGATGTCATGTTTTATGCAATGCATTGTTATTGGCAGAGTCAGTTCGCGTTTGTCCTTACAAGGCGGGTGTTTGGGCGTATATTATCAAACATCCGACCAAGATCATTGTTATCTTTCCAGTTTATCTGAGAAGCGATGATGAAGAACAGAAGTTTAGCCTTTCTTGATGTCATTGTCTTGGTACCTTGAAATTGCTCGATGAAGCCTGCAATCACGGTGTGAAATATTATTTGCCAGCATCAACAAAGTGCCCCATATCAGCGCTGCCCAGAAGATTTCTGAGTTCGCACTAACTTGCTCCTCAGGATTTTTTGTCACGACTTGGTCGCTGGTAGATGATATATGTGTGTGTGTATGTGTGTGTGTGTGGGTGAGGGGGAAGTGAATGAGTGTTTTCGCGTGCGCGTGTGTGTATATGTGTGAGCGCGCGTTTGTGTGAGCGTGCGTGTGTGTGTATATGCGTGTATGTGTGTGAGAGTGAGTGCGTCTGCGTGTGTGTGCATATGCGCGCGGGCATCGTGTGTTTGTGTACGTGTGTGGATATGTCTGCGCGCGCGTTTGTGTTGGTGTGCGTGTGTGTGAGGGGATGAGTGTGTTTGCGTGTGCGTAAATATATGTACCCGCGCGTTTGTGTGTGTGTGTGTGTTTGCGTGTGTGTAAATATATGTACCCGCGCGTTTGTGTGTGTGTGTGTGTGTGTGTGTGTGTGTGTGTTTGTGCGTGCGTGCGTGCGTGCGTGCGAGTGAGCGAGCGAGTGAGTTTTCGAGTGCGTGTTTGTGTGCATGTGTGCGGGTGCTTGTGCGTGTGTGTACATGAGTGGGTGAGTGTGTTTGTGTGAGCGTGTGTATGTGTGCGCGCGCGTTTCTCTCTCTCTCTCTCTCTCTGTGCGTGCGAGCATGCGCGCGCGCGTGAGTGTGCGTGTTCAATTTTTGCTTTGGTCGGCTCAGTGTTTCGGGTTTTCTTCCTCCACCATGTATCATCCCCACCAGACGGGCTTCCGTCAAACTTTTTCTGTGCGTTGATCTTGACTTCTGAAACCTTACCACAAATATATACCGTAGTCATCTTTGTTCCATAGTAGCACTCATACAAATCGCAATGTACGGGCGTTCAAAATTAAGATGACTTGAATTCATGCCCACGCTTCCGCTACTGCAAGAGGTGGGTCGTGTCAGAAAAAATAAATTGTCAGTCTTTGATGCAATTAATTGTTATCGGCAGTACTTGCTCTGCGGCGCTCGACTATACATCGAACTGCGTCGCTATCTAAACGGGGCAGCTGCAAAGAATATGTTACGCAAAAAACAATACGCTGTGGCTTAACTATATTTCAGATAGCATGAATGCCAGCAATCGTGCAAAGTAGGAGTCCGAAGGGGGACATGGTTGGTATGGTTGGTATGTCTTTCGATGTTCTTGGTTCTGTGGCGATGTGAATCTGTTCTCTTACAATAAGGTAATTTTTTTTGTTGTTCTAGTTCTGTTCTATGGTAAAAGTAACGGGCCATCGTGGTTAGAAAAGCTGAATCGGTATACATGTTATGTAACTGTCACAGCCGGAATGTTTGAAGGTACGTAAACAGCACAAATGTATTTTTTTTCTTTTATTTTTTTTGCCATATTCATTGTCTTGCGTTGAAACTGTTTACAGCATACATCCTTCCCAAGGTATGCTGCGAGGATCTCCAGGCAGCTGGAAACTTCCCGACGCCGATATGACTTACGTTCCGTGCAGCCCAGAATATGAACTGCCACGTGGAATATACTCCTTGAGGAAAACAATTAGGTACGAACATATTAAATCTCCTCGTGAAATGCTAAGTATGGTCACTGAAAAACCTTGGTTCGCCGTGGTGGAGCAGTGGGTATGGTTTTGGGCTGCTGACCCGAAGGTCGCGGGTTCGATTCCGGCCGCAGTGGTCACATTTTCATGGCGGCGAAATGGCAGAGGCCCGTGTACTCTGCGATATCAGTGCACGTTAAAGAACACCAGATGGTCAAAATTTCCGGGGCCCTCCACTACGGCGGCTCGCTAATCAAATCGTGGTTTTGGACGTGAAACTTCAGATACTATTACGAAAAATGTTGATTTTACTATTTCTGTTTCTAATCGCCTGGTGCCGTGTTTCCGCGACGAAACTGTCTCTTACATTATAGTTTGCTGACTCTTGTGCTAAAGAGAAGCAAATTACATGTGGGATTAACGTACTTTTTTCAGTTCAGAATTTTTGTTTTCGGATAAACGTATTGCACAGGATATTAGATTTCAGAAGCGCTTACGTATTGGTCAAGTGACACCCCCTTGTTATTTTTTTTTTTTGGGGGGGGGGGGGGTTAGGTATATGTCTTACATTGCATGTTATCAGCAGTTGTGCGCAATGTGGCAGTAACCGTTGCCATAGTGTAAAACAACTGTGCTCTTCTTTTAGGATCCACTGTCCAGCGAGGAGATTGCGGAATCAGCAACTGATATATTGTCTGAAGAAACATGATTGTGCGTGCATCAAGAGAAGGTTTTACTGCAGGTCCTAACCACCTGCTTCTGTAACTTTTTGCTGACCACAGGTGAAAGCAAGGGGAAACGCTTTGAATACCGGTGGCCTTCTATCAGCTAAGCAATCCCTGAACCAATATTGAAAAAGCAATCAATAAACTTATGTGTATTGATGACTATCACGCAACTTTGATGCCTTTTGCTTTGAAGGTATGAAAGCAATAAAGTATGCATTCTTTTAGAATGGTTCACGTTTTTTCTCCTACAACTCCTTATGCACATCAATTTTTGTACAATGCTTGATTTGGTCTTCTTTTTAAATTTTACTGAAGATCACCCTCTTTTTTGGCTGCCCTCTGGGTTTAATCGTCCTTCTTATGCGCAACGTGCCAGCAGGTATGGTATGCCGCACACATGAGTAAACTTAAGGAGAAGCACGATTCTGATCACACGTTATTTGCAGGGGGGCTCCATTCAGTGTAACCGCTCTACCTATGCTCCACCAACCCAGGTGTCGTCAAACAAAGGGTATGTGCCTCTTTTTTCTTCCGATCTTCTTTCTTCGACACATTCCGGAACAGTTGCTCCGCGCATGATCGGCCCAGCCAAGTGTCGCCTAGTAAAAGAAGCGTGCGCACGCCTAATCTTTCGTACTTTCTTCTGCGCCTTTATTATGCTGTGTACACATATGTATACACAGAGTGACGAGAACGTTCACGGAGCATGTCATGTGGCCTGCTTCTTTCTGAATACACACGCTGGAGCTTTGGAATAATTCTGGGACATGTCTGCTTAGAGCACGACAGTTGCGGTGTCTGTGGCAAGAGATGTACGTTTTCCTCATCCCACGAAAAAACAGAAAACAATGTCCTTTGGAGTTGGCTTAGAGCTCGCATGCATCATAATGTCACACCTTCCACCACAAGCATCGAGTCGTTCAAATGGGGTCTGCCCATAAACGAGCAATTAAGAAGATCAGGTGATTGACAGATATTCTTAATTATGAGTTGTGCCATGTGTGTCAGACAAGTATCGTCTCTTGATCCAATTACGTAAACGATTAAGCATTACAATTTGCATGTAGACAGCTGTAGACAGACAACGCGATGTGCCTCGCGTTGTCTGCATGTACAATTTGCATGTAGACAGACAACGCGAGGCACGCGCAGCAAGAACTCCGAAAGAGTGGAAAGCCGTGCTTCCGTTGCTGCGGCACACCTGGCTGATCAATGCATGCGATGAGCGTAACCTCCTGGAATGCGTCGAAGAAAGAAGAGCGAAGGAAAGAAGGGGCGCAGAGCGGTGGCCGTATAAAATCTCCTGCAAGCCGTTTTGTGTGAACAGTATACTGTGTACTGTGCAACGTAACCTCTATTTTTTACGTGAGAACGCTCGATATTGTGAACCGGTGCTAAAGGTTATTTCTGTGACGTCTGTCTTAAAAGTAAGTTTGTGCATTTTTAATAAAGGTTAATTTTGCAAAGGTTACTAGATAACTTTTATTTTATAAGTACACAAATTTGTGAAATTGTGCACCTTTAGTAAACGTTACCGTGCTTAGAGTGTACGCTGGTGTGGCTGCTGGACATTTAGAAGTTAAGAGGTTGTGCTTGAAAGCTTGCGCCTGTATTAAGTGGTTCCTACTGGCGGAGTTCCAACATATCGAACATGAACCGCATCCGCTCCATATGGGGCCAAGCCTTTCCCGTAGATCTGGCGCCAGAGCCACTTCTTGTCCGGTCCTGAAAGTCTTTCAGTTTTTTCCGGTAAATAAACCTAAATTCTTCCAGTGATTCTGGAGCTCTTGTGTGGTAACTCATAAATGAGTACAACGGGAAAAGTATAGGCTTCACAAAGCTCTGAACTACATCAACTACATCATTCCGTGGCGCTTCATTACCTTGAAAAAGGCTTACCGTTATACCGCTTTCAAAGTTAGGTATAAACGTTAAGAGCAGAAATTCTACTTAACGTCGGCGCTTCTGTTTCGGGATACTCCGTTTGATGCGGATTGTAATTTTATTGAAGCTACTGAACGCATACCATTTTTATGTCTTCAACAAATACTCGCTAAGTAATTTACAGATGTGTTAACATATCAACTCGCAATTATTCTGGTAAGGGTAATACAGCTGTCGCGCCTGCTTGCGAAATCGCACAGTAATTGCACTATTTATTGATATATTCCGTCTTCCTTTTCCCAATAATTATGTATTCTTCAAATTATCATATAAATACTTAGATGAAGTCGTGGCCAATCCCCCAGAGTGGTTATGTGTCACAGAGTTGAGGAAGCAAACGAAACCAAGCCCGACATCATAGCTTTGAAATAGTGAGAGGACATCATCATCATCATTTGAAACCGGTGTGAAGAAGAAGAATGATCGGTCGCGAGACATGAAGAAGAATCGCGTCAGGCTACCGACTTTCGCTCCAGCGCCCCACGTCGCCATGTCGTCTAGGAGCTCGGCGTCCAGTCCGCCGTCATGGACGTCATCACCGGAGAACAGTGTAAGTGGAGACCTGTCGGTTTAAAAAAGATTCGTTCATTGCGCCATTCTTGGTGGCGCGCATAACAGTCTCGGGGCAGTTGACGAAACGGTCACGTTATTCCTGTTGTACTTCATTTTGAATGGGCCATTTAGTACCCAGTTTTATATAGAGGTAGGACTAGCGGCGTCAGTCTCATCTGTCCTGCCTTCCTACAGTTTCAGCCGGGTGGTAACGCTAGCGTTGACTAATGTTGGCTCATTCGGCTAATGTTGCCCACACTCATGTAGTTTTGGCTGTGCTCTTTCAATGTAATCTCATGTTATATATGTACTACAATTACCTCGACATTCCTGCGCGACACGAGCAGTGCTTGCGCTATAACTCGAATGCTAGCTAGCTAGCTTAGATAGATAGATAGATAGATAGATAGATAGATAGATAGATAGATAGATAGATAGATAGATAGATAGATAGATAGATAGATAGATAGATAGATAGATAGATAGATAGATAGATAGATAGATAGATAGATAGATAGATAGATAGATAGATAGATGGACGGACAGCCGCCTACGTCTGGGAACTCTCGTGGTCTTCTCCCTAACGTCGTATATATCAAGAACGGCATGCCGAAGTATGCCGATACCTTTATACCAGGGGTGGACAACCTTTGCTGGCGGAGGGACGAGTTGCATGAAGCCGACGCGGCGGGGGCCGGACGGCGGAATCGGAGTGTAGGGGGGGGTTCTTTGCAGGATAAATGGACAATCAGGCGAAGTGGCATTGATGAACAAAATTAGAATAGAAATCGTGATTTTCAGCACGCATGTCACAACGTTACTATTTGCAAACATGGGTTACAAGCAAAAATGTACACAGAAACTCTTTCAATGCGACTTTTTGTCCTGGATATTCTTAGCCAACTCCAGCATATCTATATCAAGATTTCTCATAGACGGACTCAGAAATTCGTGGAAGTGTTCTTGGCAAAACTTCCATGTCGGCCTTCAGATATACAGTGATAAGGGGAGGGTGGGGGGGTTCTGACATTGCGCCAGGGGCCGCAGTTTGCCGACCGCTGCCTTATATCACGGCACGTGCTTTCCGTGCACGCGCCAAACGTAACTCAGTCTATACTAAGCGAAGAACGTCGACAAGGGACATTGCAAATTTGAAAACACACTTCGCGGGAGTTAAAGCAGACAAATACATACCCTCGGGTATAGTTCGCGATTTCAATGCAGCAGATAAACGTTAACAAATGTGCAGCTGCGACGCTCAGACAACAACCTCACGCTACAGGTTGTAAATAAGTGTATTACTTCAACGGTTTACGTAACATCAGTTGCTGGTGATTGTCGAACAACAACTGTGGTTTCAGAGTTGGCTCTCCGCTTTATAACAATCTGATAATCATTGTGTATACTCCTTTGAATCCTCAAGGCACAGTCCAACTTTGCTCTTCCCCACAGAAGTACGCCAAACAACACTGCTTACACAGTTTCGATGAAAGTGCTACGCCAAAGTGACAAGGACGACGAAAGAAGAGGAGTCACAACCGCAGTCACAACTCGGAGCTAAAAAGTTTGTTAGGTCCTTGCTCATTTTTTCGACGTTTTGCACCCTAACTTTGCCGATAGAGCCTACCCTACGACTTTGTTGCTGCGCAAGAACAAGCCTTTTAATCTGGACAGCGGACTGCGACTCCTCGTTTCAGCAACTAAAGTTCCTGCTCTATTCTGGACCCATACAGCGCCAGTTTGACCCTTCTGCCACAACAGAAATGCACAACGACGCAAGTGGAATTGGCCTCGGTGCTGTCCTCATCCAGCGTTTTGGTGACGCCGAGCATGCTATTGCCTACGCCAGCCGTTCGTTGAGTAATGCCGAACAGAATTACACCGTCATGAAGCAAGAGTACCTCGCCGTGGTTTTCGCTGTCCATAAGTTCGGCCCGTATCTCTATGGTCGTCACTTCACGATTGTTACCGATCAATGTTCGCTGTGTTGGTTGGTCTCCGCGACCCGACAAACCAACACAACGAGAACTCCACTACCAAGAACTGCGTGTGACGCTGACAGTTTTGATGAATTCCTAGCCGCCATTGACGACACACTTTTAGATGCGAAGCAGCTTATGGCGAAGTTCAGTCCTGTGGTGGTGGTGGTCTGGTCGTGGTGGTGGTGTGCGTCCTGACCACCCTAACTGCGCATGCGCAAACCCTCTCCACGCACCTCCTCTTCTACGCTCCCCCCTCTCTCTCCTGTAGGCATCCCCGCGGCGTTTACACACCCATTGCGCATGCGCATCCCCTCCCCCTTTCTCTCCTCTCCTACGCTTCCCCCCTCTCTCTCCTCTAGGCATCCCTTCCCGCGGCGTTCCACACCCCCACTGCGCATGCGCGGCCCCTCCCACTCTCCTCTAGGCACCCCTCGCCGCGGCGACCACACACCCATTGCGCATGCGCGTCCCCTATCCTCTCCTACGCTCCCCCCTCTCGCGCCTTGCAACGCCGACGCAGGCTGCGTCTGCTAGCGAGTTTCTTGATTGAAAAAAAAGCCGGCAGATCCCAAGTACCATGGGAATCGATGTTATGCGAAGCATGCGGAGGCAAGGTGACTGCGTTGTAATTTTTTATTGAGCGAAACGTGACGAAATGACGCTAAAGATATCCACAAATGTTGTACGCACAGACATATGTTGAACAGTCGCATATGTTTCATGTGAACCAGTTTACAGCTGCGTAACGATGCCAACAGAAACATAGGTATTAGGCTACCAACACCAGAAGCGGTAACGATGATGGTAGCCCTGGATAGTGCTTCGTGGACCAACTACAGTGGATGGCGCTTAAGTATACAATTGACGTTAACCCTACATGACGCCTGCCTCATAGGGGTACATATGTAATGTTTATAAAATTAGATAGCCACCATTGCAACCACAACTGAAGTTTCAGCAACATTACGCCTGCACAGGGTCTTTTTCCAAAGCAGTTCCGAGACCTGGCGTGGCTCTGTGGTAGAATACTTGATT
This sequence comes from Rhipicephalus appendiculatus, assembly GCA_030522465.1. Lineage (NCBI taxonomy): Eukaryota > Metazoa > Arthropoda > Arachnida > Ixodida > Ixodidae > Rhipicephalus > Rhipicephalus appendiculatus. The sequence continues at coordinate 26,836 of JALIZH010011595.1, forward strand.
GCCACGCATATTGCTTGGGTTCGATTCCTGCTGGGACCCTGATATTTATTATTTGCATTCGTTTGGTCAACGCTGCCGACGCCAGTTTTTCTTATTGCTCTCGCATTTACATTACTAATGTTTGTCCTCGCCGTTCCTGGGTAATATAAATTGTCAAACACCTGTGGCGCATACCCGCATGCCGCCGCCCGTGGTATACGGTTATGTTCCACACGTGCCTGCGGGAAAGGGTTTGACGACGTACGTGACAGAATTTTCACGTTATTCATGTCATGACAAGCCAGACATATTCGTCAATACCTCTTACCTTCCCATACAAATTTTGGTCTACCCCAAGTTAATGAGGCGATCACGAGAGCACCCAGACGTAGGCGGCTAGATAGATAGATAGATAGATAGATAGATGGATAGATACGTAGATGGAAACGCAAAAGTGCTTACACTGCGCAAAGAAATGCTTCGCATTTAAAAACAGACTGCTCGCGCTGCACAACCGTTCAACGCCGACGCAGGCAGCGTCTGCTAGCGAGTTTCTTAATTGCAAAAACCGACTGCTCGCGCTGCACAACTGTTCACTGGCCACCCCGTATATATAGGCACTAGATCATGACCTGCAAGGTAGTGCCGGTGGGAGATTTCTCCTGTCATTGTCGAACGATAAAAATTCGTAGCGTGTACGTTAACTAAAAGCGGACTGCGGGTCTCTGTGTCCAATCGGAGCCTTCTGTCCCTCATTGCCCATTAGCAGCGATTGGCATGTTCCAGTAGGAAACACCGGTTCATCACTGCGTGATTGCGCTTCCCCAGATTTCTCTCCAGCGCAACGCCGCGATGAGCGCCAGCGTCAACGCCGCCGCCAGTGTAAGCGTTAGTGCCCGCTGCTTCCTATCTACACATGGTTCCCTTTAGCGGGAGATGGTGTATTTCCTGACCTCGACACCTTCCGAAAGGAGCAGCGCAACGACCGCAGCTTGGATTGCCTCTTCGATACAGCCGCTCAGCCGACAGGCGACAATGGATTTGTGATCCGAGACCACCTACTCTACAAATAGAATTACGCAGTTGATGGCGCCCGCCTACTATTAGTGGTCCCCACGAATTTGCGAACGCACGTGCTCCATGCTACGCACGATGACGCGACCGCTGGGAACATGGGTTTCACCAAAACATACCACCGTATTCAGGGTCGATTCTACTGGGCTGAGCATGCGACGGAACATCGAAAAGTATTAGGCCAGTTGTGACACGTGCCAACGATTCAAGCGCCCCAGTACTGCTCCGCTAGAGCTCCTTCATCCTTTGACAGTACCCTCAACTCCTTTCGAGATGGTTGGAGTGGATCTTGTCTGCCCATTCCCGCGCTCATGAAACAACAAGCGTTGGGCCATGTATGCGTCGACCATCTGACGCGTTATGCTGAGGCCACGGCAATGCCAACAGCCACGGCTACCGATGTTTCTAGTTTCCTCCTGTCTTCTGTTATACTGCGTCATGGACCACCTCGTATAATTGCGAGTGATCGTGGTCGCCAGTTTGTTGCCTACGCAGTCGAAGAGCTCTTACGTCTGTGTCATTGTCAATTCCGCCACGCGACCCGCGGTCCATCCGCAGACAAACGGTCTCGTCGAACGCACCACCAGAACTCTTGACAGATATGATTTCTATGTACCTGAACTCAAAGCACATGAATTGGGATGACACGGCAACACGGCAAAGCATGAAACCACTGGTTACAGCACCTTCTATCTTCTTTATGTTCGAGTGCCCCGCAGCTTCCTCCACACATTCTGCCTTTAAGTGTTCATGCGGACTCTTGTATTGCTCAGACTCTGCGGCGCAGAGGAAGCACGTCGCATAGCTGAGCTCCCTACGTTGGCATTCCAGGACCGTTCCAAGATCACCTACGATTCACTGCACAAGGATGTGTCGTACGGAAAAGGCGACATAGTTTGGCTCTAGACATAGTTTGGCCCTTTTGTCTTCGTGGGATCGTCTAAGCGACGTGACGTATTCGATTGCTCGTCTCCTGTCCCACGACAACCATTCGAGGCAGACGCAACACGTCGCCCGCCTCAAGCGCTGTCATCCCCGCTACTCCAATTCCACGTAGCCGTTACTCGCCCAGCGAGCTTCGTCTGTGAAGGGAGGAGTGCTAGGCCAAAGCGACAAGGATGACGAAAGAACAGGAGGACGAAGAGAGCTTGTCTTGAGCGCGTATCACTGTCAGAGCGGCAGCCATTCTAACCCTACTCCATCATTCTGTCTTTAAATAAACGTATCGCATCGATACAGAAAATGTGCGCTCTGCTGTAATGTTAGTGCCAATGTTACGTTGGAACATAAACTACTCTTTACACGCTGGTGGAGTCGTCGTGCCTGGTAAGCCCACGCACAATACCCACGACACTACTGGATATACACAAGGACGTCGTCCCACCTCGCACGACTTGGCTGACAGCCAAGAAATACGGCATTCGGTGCTACGCGCTGGCTGCATCGCATAAAATCGATTCCCGCAAATACGGCATCTAGCGTCGTTTTCTACTTTATATGTTTTTCTAGTTTTTGTCTACATAGGGACGCAAGCCGTCTAAGGTACCCCCCACACCCGCCCGCCGCTCCCTGGGAACACAAAGAACTGTTAAACACTGCAGGACTAAAAAAAAAAAGGGGGGGGGGGGACCACTCCGGATCGTTCACCACGAATGTGTCCGCGTCCATCAGCGCCTTCTTTGTATATGCTCTCGATTCCAAGCATTGCTGCCTATGATTCTTAGGGATGTTGAAAAAGGCAGGCTGCAAATAAATTTCATTCCCTAAGAGATACCCAGACATGCACCGGTTGCGTGTTATCACAACTACCTTACTTATATGACTGCGTCAACGTTTCGATACCGTCCACTGTGCTAGTTATCGCTGGCGCGATATTTGGCACATGCCGAAAAACGACGAAGTCTACCTTCGCTCTCAGAAAGCACGTCAGGCATCGTACTGATAAGCTCCTGTATTAGACCCTTACTTAAAATTCATAGGGGGGCGAGATCTGTCGCTATTTTAAGGGTACTGTGGTGTTACATGTGCA
>JALIZH010011596.1:0-92352 GCA_030522465.1 Rhipicephalus appendiculatus
TATAGACATTTGTCGCGATGAAAAAAATTGACGGCAGATCCACGAGGTGAATGATGATGAGATTGGGCGAAGCTCCTGGAAGTAATCATCGGTTAAACCGTGAAATTTCTTCCGTTAATTCGCCCGATAAAATTGACGTGAAACGATTGATTAAATGTTTTATCAAACTTTTATTGCTGGTTTCCGTTGTCCTTTCATTATGACCGCTTTGTGGTCGGTGAAATGTAAGCTAAGTGGTTCTTGCATACGAGCACACACCGACGGCAACGAGCATCGTCAACTACAAACCTGTATCGCGATATGGTTTTGATTATAAAACCATTGCTTTAGAAAACACCTGGCGTCCTTCGTTAGGCAGCTGGCGTCTTTTCGTTTTGCTTTAGAAACATCTGGCGTCTTTTCGTTTTGCTTTTAGAAAACATCTGGCGTCTTTCGTTGGTTTATTTCATCAATCAACGGCGTTCTGAACAAAATTTTTATTGTTTAATCACGCACAGGAGAAATCTCACCAGGCACTACCTTGGAGGTAAACAATGGCTGCTACTGGGAATGAGAGACAGCAGAAGTCGGCTTTTAACACTTCTACTTCTACTAACGTTTCCTACTGGAACATGCCAATGGCTGCTAATGGGGAATGAGAGACAGAAGAATTCGGCTTTTAGTTAACGCGCACGCTGCGAATTTTTTATTGTTCAACAACGCACAGGAGAAATCTCCCACCGGCACCACCTTGGAGGTCAAAGCGTAAGACTGGTTACGCACTACGACGAGGGACGAACGGGTGCCGCTTTAAGGAGCTTCGCCCCTAAAAAACGTCTTCATTTTGTTGTTCGCCTAATCCCTCTGTTTGCTGATGAGAGCCCGATTTTTGAATGTCAATGTCGAGCTTAAAGTATCATCTTTTATAGCCATTTCTTGCACTCCACGAAAAGAAAGAATACCTGTCATTCGTTTTGATAAGCCCTGATTCGCAACATATGTAACTCAATTAAAAGAAAAAACGTCAAGCCTCCTTCGAAAATTACCATACTCTCATCGAAGGGTAGAGAAAGGTGCGACTCTCAAAATAAAAAAAAAAGATTAATGCATTTAATTAAAGAGAGCGGGTATGCGCTCGATGCGTCGCATCCGTGGTCAAGGCAATGAAGACGGAGGCCTCGCAGAACAAGCAAATCACACTTTATTTTACGGGCAGCGTCGAACTCACGCAAACAAACAACAACGAAAGTGTGTGACAGAAACAGTCGAACGGTTGGCAGGCCAGCCGAGCTCCGAAAGGGGGCAGCGAGAGTATGCCGGTGGCAGAATCGATACCTCCTCGTAGCGCCAGGAAACGTCTCCATGGCAGCACGGAGGCCCTCCCACTAGTATAATTCGCAGGCACAATACCTACGGCATAGCGCTGCGTGTTGCGCAGTGGTGCTATCTCCAGTGCAGTGTTGAGGTGGTAATGGTAGTGGTGGAATACATTTATCTATCTATCCTAAGAAGTGAGGAAGGGGCGAATTGGAGGGGCCCGCCCCTCACAACTACAACAGTTGAACCGAAGTAGTAAAGCGGTGTACTGGGCGAGCTAGTCTACAGTCACGGCGAGGCTTAGCGAGTGCACAACTGGACACAGAGAAGACACGGGACAGACACTGGAATCCCGGACTGGGGATACCTAGTCTTGTACTCCTGTAGCTTCCGTGGGGGCCGGGCTCTGGCCACCAATGCCGGTTGGGCTTGGAGGTTAAGCCGAGCAGGACAGCTTTCCAGTCCACTCGGGTGGTGTGGGAGTGGGGTGGATAGGTAGGGTAGCCGGGTGCGCGTGGTTCCCATACGTATGCGAGTGGAAAGTCAATATTCTCCAAGAAGACGAACAGGAAATGTTCTTTTTTTAAAGGCTAAAGCCTTAGGTGCCTCGTGAAGCGCAAAAATTAGCCGTCGGCGTCGGCGTTAACACAAGTGATGCAAACTTCACGTGATGACGTCCCCATATGATGTCATCACCACACCGCAGACAGCCAAAATTTGAACCGGCACCATAAGGTCATCATGACGTCACATGGTAACGACATCATGTGATATCGTCGCTTGGTCAGAGGTGGACTGATCGCGCAGGTAGTGCAAAACCAAGTCGAGTGCAGAAAGCTTGCAATGGTTCCGATCCTGGAGGCAGCGTAAAACAACGGTAGGTACAGAACGATTTAGGAGGCGGGCGGAGGAGAATGACTACATCGTTTGAGAAGTAACAGGTTGCTTTAGCCTTCCAGTCATCTCAGGCTAGCGCATAAGGGGCCCTGTGAGTTTTTTCTTTCTTAGAGAGCGAGTAAGGTAGATCATCGACCATGTCGACATAAGCCTCTTGACTATGACGCGATAATGAAAACAAGCGACAATTCTGACGAGACACCGACGGAATCACAGCAACATGAAGTGAGCGCCATCGTATATATTATTATTATTTTACGTCTTCTTGCAACATGCACGTTTGGTTCAGTTGATTTGGTTCGCTCTCTCTAAGCGTTGTCAGAGTAGGACGGTTATGTCAGAATTGCCAAGTTATTATTATTTTTTTGTCACCGCTCTTCTTAATATTACGATGTACTACCGAAGCGCACCGACATTTCGAGACTGGGATGGTATACCGATGGTTACCGTGGTGCGTGAAATGTTTCATTTATTGACGCTTGCTACATTGCGCAGCTCTGGTTATCCTAGTGTGTGACATTTTTCATAAATTAGCGCTTGCCACTCACAGATGTTCGTGGTGATGTGCTCTGTACTAATGATATCAGGACAGAGGAAAGTAGTATAGGCTACTAAAATATAGTTGCGCTGAGAACCGATACCCGTGCGACCGTGTATCAGCATCCGACATCAACTTTGGTAAGGCCGGATTTAAGCAATCTCTTGCAGGAACCGAATGCAGGAACCATGAAGCGACTCTGCGAAAAATCTATTAACAAAACAATATAAATATAAATAAGGGAACATATGTTCCTTATAATTACATGGTTTATGAGAACACGTAAGAAACATACATCTTTCTGTATGATTGTCGGATGTGTGGCGATTCTTAGGCGTCCGCGTGCAATGGGGGGATTAGGATATCATGTTCGCTAACCGATTGCTACCCTCTTCACAGTTGCCTCCGTATTAGGACATCATAAGTCTACACATACGTCTTATAAAAAAGTACGTCGATGGCAAAAATTAGGGTGTTTGCCAGTTGCTTCAGTCTCTTCTTTATTTGTTAAGCCCTTCCAATCCTCTTGCAGCGGGGACACAATAAGTGAAACTGAACAGCGAAGTTCATCATGTGTGAGCTGGATGCTGATTGGTGGCTGATAGATTCCCTCTACGAGGGCATTCGCGTGCGCTCCCGAGGATTAGGAGCAGGATTACCTCGCCTGCAGAAGCCAACTCAACTAACCATCACTGAACCCGTACTACTCCTAAAGTGCGCTTACTTTACTGAGAGCGTACGTCAGCAAAAGAAATGCATTATGACCAGCTCCTTTATTCCAATCTTTGAGGACACATACTAAAATCCATAAATTATAAAATTTGTCATTATGCAGATGAATATACATATCATGATATTCCCCCCTCAGACAGCTATAGGACTGATGTTGAAGACACAGTTTCATCTAGATTAAGATAGCTTAGAGGGGACCCGCTATTGCGAAAATAATAAATATTCGCATAAACGATGATTGTATTAAGAACCCGTATAAAAGCCTCATTCGCAAAACAAAACAGACTTTCATTAAGGGAAGTTTTTCTGCAGTGCCCCTGGTTGGGCGGTAAATCTTGGCCGCGGCTAAAGCAGTCTCTGGGATGGAAGCCAAACTTATTAGTGAATTGGAACGCAAGGGGACGTTAAACAACCTCGGTTAATGAAAATGGATGTCCAGTGCACCACTACAGTGTTCTTTGCAGTAGCGTTGTAGTTAAATACAGGTGTAGTGAAACGTGGCAGCAGGACGAAGAAGGGCAATTAACAACAAGAGTGATGACTCGACATAAAGCTGTTTAAAAAAGAAGACATATCAGGATCCCGCTACCCCGTGATACGACGAGCAGCTGAGCACGCGCGGCGAGAACACCGAAAGGGACGTGGATTTTGAACGGCGCGACAATTCAGACAAATAGACTAATGAACACGCGAACAAAGAAGACATATCATATTTGTGTTCCTGTGTTCATTACTCTTTCGTCTGAATCGTCGCGCAGTTCAAAAATCCATGCATCCGTACCAACTCGCCCAGTTGTCAGTGCTACGAAAAGGGACAACCATAAGAAACCTTTGATAACACGTAGATCAACGCTATCATCGAGTAATAGAAAATGAACTATATAAGTTAACAATCGAAAATAAAAGCACGAAAGAAACAACAAGTTATTTCCCGCAATCTGAAAACAGGATTAAGCTACAACTGGCTGGGCCTCACCGAATCCCATCTTCAAGTGTGCTCACTGCAGCATCTCATCGCTTTTAGCTGCCGACTTCACGCAGTGGTTACAGGGGTTAGGCTGCTGACCAGAAAGACGTGCATTTCATCTAGGCCGCGGCGGTCCCTTTTCGATTGAGACGTAGTATCGAGACCTGTGTACTGTGCGATTAAAGTACGTTAAAAAATAATGTGGTTCATCCCTCTGATATAGGATTCCGTATAACACACGAAAGTGAAACGTGTCTTCACAGAAGTGGTTGAATGTTTATTGCACAGTGATATATAATGTCTATTGGTGTTTAGTGGCTACATCACCTTTAGACGTAGATGCACCGATCTTGACGCCTGGTGGCAGTTCTTTTCCGTCGTGACAACCAACGACTCGCGACCCGGATACATTTTCCGGAGACACTACATTGCACGCAACGGAGCGTCGCGCTAATCACACATGAACCACAGGCGTTCGCAAATCGCGCAAATTAAACCGAACGGGTTTTCACTGAATCGTTTTTTGAAATCATGGTCCCCTGCAGCGAAGGGGTCGTGATTTACTGGTTGGCGACAGTCCTGTGGATGTGCTTGGCATGCGGCGTCTTGTTGGCGAGCAGCGTCGTGCGGGTAGGTCGCTTCGGCGAAAGTATGATAATTTCGGTCCTGCTTCGGCGTGTGTATGGCAGCCACTTGGGTCGTGATGCGCTCAACTTCGCAAATGCGAGAGGCCGAATTATCCCGCTCCCCCCTGGTGTGTCCCTCGCTGCACCAAGCTCACTTGCGCGACAATCGCCCGTCGATGCCCTTGTCTCGTAGTCAGTGCCTTCGCACTCGTATGATCAGTCGACGGCGGAGAAACACCGTTGGTGCATGTGGAATCTGCACACGCTAGCACAAAGCGAAGGACAAAGCACGTAAATGCGTCGCCACCGAGTCAAATCAGGATGAGCGTGCATCGTCTCTTTTGGCGTCTGATAGCCTGAAACTTGCCAGATACCTCCCAGAAGAAATTTTTCCCGGCAGGTTCTGACGACCCGATGGTAGGCAGAATTGCCAAGCGAGAGAAAAAATGCTGCAGTGGCTTAGCTCGGCTATGCCAGGATATACGTAGCGTTAGCAAAACTTCAGCTCATTATTCTTAGCTTTCCTGATTGTCTAGATAGTCTAGGATTAGCTTGATTATCATGCTTACTGCTGCTCCAATGACACACACACGGTATACGTATTATGTGGCACATGTATATTAATTTTTGCTCAACGTCGTTGCTTCTATATTGCCACAAAGACGGCTCGGTGATCAGTGAAGTAACACGCTGCCGTCTCTATGGCCCCAACGCAGTATTTGGAATTATCTGTCTCTGATAGACAAGATGAATGGTGGTGAATCCCAAATCCTGCTTCCATGAATCCCAAATCCCAGCTTGGGACGCTAATTGCCAGGCAACTACTTCAGGATCCGATGAGTCAAGCTTCTTCGCTCTTCTGCGCCGTTGAGCAGCATTTGCGCTCTCCTTCTCCATGGCTATACCACACAGGCAAACGCCAGTCAGAAGCGCCGTGGCTCCAGCGCAGTGTCAGACGGCGACTGCACAGCGAAGGCTGCACGCGCGCGCCGGCGGCGCCACTGCGTCTACCACGGCTACGACGTCACTCCTCTGGAATGCGCAGACCGGCAGCGGCGAGTCGCGCGCGGCGGCGGCGGAGTGCGCGGGAGCCGCCGGCTCAGGTGCGCCAGCTCTGTGACATCACTGATCCTCGCGCATGCGCAGCACGGCTCTTGATGTGCCACGCGAAACGGGCTTGGCTAGGCCAGTGTAGCTAACGCTACAAAACGAACGCCGACTGGAAGTGTGCCGCGCGATTGGCGGAGCAACCAGAAAACGAACGCGCTCAGGGAGCAAAGTGCACAATGGCGGCGTTGCTATGGTTACGTGTCGCGCCGTCTTGTGGAGCGGGGACATGTGCGTTTTCGCAGATCTCGCACCCAACCGTGGGGGGACTTGAGGAGCGACAGCCTAAATTCTTTGTGCTGCATTGTTAGCTCCGCAGTGTTCACCTGGCTGTTGTTGTGGACATGGAGCCTGAACAAAAGTACAGTGAAACCTCGGTGATACAATGACAGATCATATGAATTACGGGATGATACGAATTTTTCTTAGGTCCCGGCCAAGGCCCATTGGCGTTTAATGTACTGGAGTACCGTTGTTGCGAACCGATTTTCACCCCGCGACGTTTGATACGAAGGTACGCTACCGTCCATGTACGAAGAGGTGCTGTCCGCACTGTCGCGGAAGACGCGCCAAGCACTTGCGAGCGCAGAAACGCAAGTGCGGGCATGCGCGCCGCACCGCCAAATCGTCAGAATCACGCCGTAATGATGATGATGAACAAACTTAATTCAGTTGGCAGAAAGATCCCCCTCCCCCGTTCAGAGGAGGGGGGGGACCCAACCTAGACGACGGCCATGATCCCGTGGGCCCTGGCGGCGTTTCCGGCCTGCCGTATTAAGCGGGCTTGTACTTGTGACTCGGAGCTGAGGAGCGCGGCTTTCCATCCACGCCCGTCTGGGAATTCGCCTCTCATGGGGGCCTTCGGGCACGCCCATAGCATGTGGCTCAAGTCCGCCCTGTTATTACAAAATTTACACTTGTCCGAATGAAGTTCCGGCGCGAAGTAATGCATCGTTACCGGACTAGGGAACGTATGTGTCTGAAGGAGGCGCCACGCCACCGCCTGTCCTTTGTTCAGGGACGAGTGCGCTGGAGGATAAATTCTCCTGCTTAGCCTGTAATACTGCGTGATTTCTCTGTAAGTGGTCATCCGTTCAAATCTCTCATCATCCTCCCAGCTCGAGCAGGGCAATCCAGAGGCTCGGTCTGTGAGTCCTCGAGCTGTCTGGTGTGCAGCCTCATTGCTGGGTAAGGAGGAGTGAGCGGGTGCCCAGACTATATCTATTGGTCGCTGGTCTTTGTGTTCAGCCAATATTCTTAGTGCTATTTGTGATATTCGCCCTCGTGCAAAGTTTCTCACAGCCGTCTGCGAGTCGCTAACGATTAGAGAAGTCGAGGTGGATGCTATGGCCAGAGCAATAGCTGCTTCCTCCGCCTCTTCTGCAAAGCTCGTTCTTACCGAGCCGCTGACCTTATGATTTCCTTTGTAGTCCACTACTGCTATAGTCATGTTGTCATTGCTTTTGTATTTAGCCGCGTCTACGTATGTTGTTTCCGGTAAATCCTTTAAGTTGTTATGGATATTTTTTCGCTCTTTCTGCTCTCCTTGCCTGATGATAGTCGGGGTGCATGTTTTTTGGGATCGGTAAGATTACTAAACATTTTCTTATCTCATAAGGGATATCATTTTTGGTGCCAAATTGATTTGTGTAGTTTATGCCTAGTTCCTCTAGTATAGTTCTGCCTGTTTTACTGTGCGTTAGTCGTTCATACTGTGCGATTCTCTGGGCTTCTATAAGCTCTTCTGACGTGTTGTGAAGACCTAATTCAACTAATTTCTCATTAGGGGTAGTTATCGGAAGTCCGATCGCCTGTTTGAAAACTCGTCGAATGATTCTGTCAATCTTTTCTCTTTCAGCCACTTGCAGTCTGAGGTACGGAATCACATATACAATACGACTGATGACAAAAGCCTGGACCAGTCTTATCATATTATGTTCCTTCATACCATAGTGCCGGTTTCCAATTCGCTTGAGTAGACGCATAATTTGCTGCGCACTGGTTTCAAGTATTCTTATCGCTTCTCCGTTATGCCCGTTCGAGCTGATTCGGAGTCCCAGAATTCTTATGCTTTGGACCGTAGGTATTTCCTTGTTTGCGACATAGACTTTAATGTTAGGCTTATCTGTGTTACTTTTCCGACCTCTACATGTCGGGTTGTAGAAAAAGCAGTTCAAATTTTTCTGGCGAGCATTGTAATCCCGCACGGGTGGCATATTCTTCTACAATATTAACTGCGGTTTGTAGAGTTTCCTCTATGTGTCCGTCACTACCTTCTGCTATCCATAAGGTAATGTCATCCGCATAGAGGCTATGGTGGAGTCCTGGAATTGTCTTCAGTCTGCTAGGGGAGACCTATCATGGCCACGTTAAAAGAAAGGGGGGATAGGACGGAACCTTGCGGCGTTCCTTTACTGCCCAGACTAAACTCTTGGGATTCTGTCTCGCCTAGTATTATTCTTGCAGTCCGGTCAGTAAGGAAGTCTTTGATATAATCGTAGACTCGTTTTCCTACCCCTAATTCTTGAAGATTGGCAAGTATTGCTTTATGTGATGTATTATCGAAGGCCTTCTTAAGATCTAAGCCGACTATAACCTTCGTATCTTGTGTAGTGACACCTGCATCGATTATTTGATGTTTAATCTTAAGCATAATGTCCTGTGTGGAGAGTTTTGCCCTGAAGCCCACCATCGTATGGGGAAAGAGGTCATTGTCTTCCATATAATTTGTCAGGCGAGTGAGAATGACATGCTCTAATAACTTTCCTATACAGGATGTCAGGGAAATAGGTCGAAGGTTATCAAGATTTAATTTCTTGCCTGGCTTGGGAATCATTATGATTGTTGCTGTTTTCCATTGTTTGGGTATCTGACCTTTTTTCCAACACTCGTTCATATAATCTGTGAGGGCTTTGATGGATTTGTCATCTAAATTCCTGAGCGTTTTATTCGTGATTCCATCGGGACCCGGGGCAGATGTTGTATTCAATTTCATAAGTTCCGATCGTACCTCGGCCTCTAATATGGGTTGGTCTAGGGACTCATTTTCTTTACCTTTGTACGAACTTAATTGCTCTTTGGTTGTATCCCCAACATATCTCTGCTTGAGTTCTTCTACCAGTTCGTCTTGCGTACCTGTGTATTTATATATAAGTGTACTAAAGTTTTGTCGTTGGGCTGTCTTGCTCGCTTCCGAGTCTATCAGGCATCTTAACAGGTTCCATGTTTTGGAGAAGCCTATTTGTTTTTCCATCGCATCACATTTCTCCTCCCATTGCTGCCTACATAGTTGCTCGGCGTACTTTTCAATATCTTCACTGAGAGTGGCTATCTTTTTTCTAAGGCGTTTGTTGTGTTTTTGTGTTTTCCATCTTTTTTTCCAGGCTCTTCTTAGCCTCCCACATATGTAGGAGCTTACTGTCCGTGCTTTCCAGTCCTGCTGTCTTTGGTATGGTCTTAGTTGCCATTTGAATATTGTGCTTAAGGTTTCCTAGCCATTCATCTAAGTCTTCGATGACATCACTTGCGTCCCTTTCTCTGATTTTTCTAAAACTATCCCATTCAACCATATTTAATGGTTTGCCTCCTCTTTTACGCGGGCCCGCTTTAAACGTGGTCTCAATAATATAATGGTCGCTGCCCATATTTTCTTGTGTGTTGAGCCAATAAGCATCGATTATATTCTTAGTAAATGTAAGATCAGGAGATGTGTCTTTGGATACGCTGTTTCCGATCATAGTTGGGAACAGGGGGGTCGGTTACTAACGTAAAGCCCTCCTGTTGGGCGTCAATCCAGAGATTTCTACCTTTAATGTTTTCTTTGTCATAACCCCATGCCGCATGCGATGCATTGAAATCTCCTACTATAACGAGCGCTCGGTTGTTTGTAATGCTGATCGTTTTCCTGAAAAGCGACCTAAATTTGGTCTTTTGTCTAGGGCTGCTATATACGTTTAATATAAATAGACTTTCCCCACTCTTCTGCGATGGAACTAACTCAACTAGCACATGATCGACGTCGCAAATTTCTGTATCATGTTCTATCACCGTGAGATTTCTTCGCACGAGGGTAGTTACGGACGTTTTTTCGTCACGGGTTCCATAAGATTTGTAATTCGACAATTTAGCCATTCCTCCAGTTTCCTGTAAGGCGATGACGTCCGGCGCCTCCTTTCCGTTTAGGAACTGTTGTAAGTTACCCCGTTTCCGGCGATACCCACGACAGTTCCACTGCCAAATTGTATAGTGATTACGTCGAGCCATGTTTGGGAACTGTCCCTTCCCCCGTGACCTTAAGTACTTCGGTCGTAATCGGCCGGTTGTATGGTTTAGTATTAGTTTTAACCGGGCCTGCTCCTATAGACCTCAAATCTGTTTGCGTGTTCTCCACCACCGTTAGTCGATTTTCTATGCTATCTATTCTTTGTTTTATTTCTCCAAGCTGCAACTGCAATCCCGCGAACTGTTGTTGCATTACCTTGGTTAGTTCTCCGAGCATATTCTCGACTTTCTTTTCTAGGGGGTTTTGAGATGTCTTCATTTTCTACTTGAGATATTTCCTCTGCTCGTCGTTTTGCTGCATGCGCTCCTGACGCTTGTGTAGACACAGGAGTTGAAATTCGACTAGGCGATTCTATGGGGCTAGTTGACTCGCGCAGCCGATTTTGCCTGAGCTTAGCGTTCTCCTCCTTTAGTTGTTTAATTTCGTCCCTCTGTTTTGCGTTTTCGCGGGTGAGTTGCTCTAGTAGTTTCTTAATATGGTTTAGTTCTTGACCTAAGGCGGACCCTTCTGCCATTGTCTCAGACAAACTCCCAGACGGGAGGGATTCCCCGGATACCTTGCCCGCCCAGCTCACCGTTGTCCGGCTGCCCCGACCGCCGTCAGGACCCTCTTGGGACTCTCCCTGAGGTGACGTCCTTGTTCTTGTCTTGGATCTGGCCCGTGATCTGGATCTGTGTTGAGCTGTCGACCTTGATCTGGATGTTGATCTGGGTCCGTGTTGGATATTTCCTCTGGCCCCTTCGGCGAGTCGTGGGAAGGAGTTGGAGCGATCTCTGCGTCGCTCTCCTTTGTCCTGGCTGACACTGCCATGTTCCTCCGCTGCATTTCCTGCTGTGTGCTGTTCCCTCCAAGTCTGTGTGGTACTGGTGTTCTTCATATCTTGTTGCTCATCACCTTGTCGTTGTTGTTTCTCCCACCATCTTTTCTTCAAAAGATACGGGGTCTTAAACCTTTCTTTGCATTTTTGTCTCCTGTAAGATGACCTTTCCCGCAAAGGTAGCACTTTGGGTCACACTGGTGGTTGTCAGTCGGATCGAGTACCCCACATCCACGACATTTCTTACTGTCGGGCTGTGGGCAAACATCCGCCCGATGTCCAACTCTTCCACAGGTAGTGCATGTTTCATATTGTTTTTTGTAGAGGAAACACCTATATTCGGCACCACGGTAATAGACAAAGTACGGCACAAAAGAGCCTTCAAAAACAATAACCACTGAGTCCGTGAGTCCCATGCGTCGCGCATGTAGAATGGTCGGGTTTCTCTGGTTGACCAAGCTCTTATCTATGTCTTCTTGATTATCATACGTCGGTATTCCGTGTATAACCCCTTTGGATGTGTTTTCTGGCGCTGTTATATAAGCGGCTGTGGCGTAGCTCTGTTCGTGGACCTTAATTTCCTTGATATTGCTGTAGTCCTTCGCATTTGCAAGACTGGGCGTGCTCATGATGATGGTATTCTGTCGCATGTTGATTCTGAGAGTATCTTCCCCAGCAATGTCTGGCTGTATTTTAGCCGCTCGTAGAACGCCATCTCTGATGAGCGCTACACTCTGTCGCGTCAAGTCCAGACCACCTCCTGGGCGTATTACTACCTTGTAATCGTCTTCCGGCAGTTGCGGTTCTTTCGGCGCTGGCCGGCGATGTAGAAAATCGTGCAGTTTCCGAGGCGCCTCCTTGGACGCACCTCCCGCGTTCGTGGCTAGTTCCGCGTTTGCCTTGTCTTTCGCCTTTCTGCGTCGTTGATGGGCCACAACCCATCCTTGAGCGTCGTTGAACTCTTCGGGAGATAGCGTCTCCCCCTCAGTCTCCACAACTTTCATTTCCTAGGCTTCGAACAAGCCGGGGGCCAGACTTGTCGCCTAGATGCCTGCGCGTCGATGGCCCAGCGATGGCGTAGCTAGGGCGACATCGTTGTGGGAACTTGAAAGAAGTGTTACGGCCAATAAAACAAGGCCCACCTGGTATATCCTGGCGTCTGACGAATCGGGTGATCGTCCGGCGACAGCTGTGATGGTCTTGAATCCTGTGGTTGTCCTTATTCCGCCGCAAGAACGAAAAATTGTCAGAGCCCATTCAAGAGGCGTCCGAGTGGCTCGGCCCCCTAGCGGCTTCCCCATCACGCCGTAAGAAAAATACTTTTCTTACGGTCAGAACACACCTTCAGAGACGCGTCACGGCCTCTGATATTGTGTGCGCGAATCTTTGAGGCTCTAATGTGCCTCCGTGTGCCTTCGCGTTTAGATTACAGAGGGCATTGGCGCCATGCTTTTTTTTTTTCAGGGCGCATTCATGTGCGCGCCTCCGTGCCTGCATCTGACGGAGGCACGGAGGCGCGCACATGAAGGCTCCCTAGCTTTTTTTTTTTTTTTTTTTTTTTTTTTTTTTTTTAGCGCGTCGACGCGGGCTGCTGTCGTTGTACTGTGTTTACACGTGCCTGCCTCGTGCATCAAACATCCTATGAAAAGTGGACGAGGACCGAAAGAAGGCGAGGAAGGTCTTGGCAAAGGAGTCAGGCCTCACAACGTCAACATGGGCGACTGTTGAGGTCGCACTTGTTCGGGCACGACCGTAAATATCC
The DNA here is from genome assembly GCA_030522465.1 of Rhipicephalus appendiculatus. Lineage (NCBI taxonomy): Eukaryota > Metazoa > Arthropoda > Arachnida > Ixodida > Ixodidae > Rhipicephalus > Rhipicephalus appendiculatus. The sequence continues at coordinate 13,025 of JALIZH010011596.1, forward strand.
CGAAAAACATCCCCAACACCTCGGCGATAACAAAATCATAACATAGGACCATGGTTCTGAAATTTTGTGGCCTGGATCTATCGCGTCAAAGTGCTTTTTCCGTTACTTTCGCCACAGTACTCCGGTGTCATGCGAAAATGCATACAAAAATTTGGAAGGGGCTACTGCTGTGGCGGGTCACACCGCACCTGGTTCCTTCATTAAACATGCCCGTACGGGCCCTATATTTACGAGTGCTGGTAGGATTGCCGACATCTAAAATCTTAACTGACAATCCTTCAGCGTTCTTCCTGACGTTGCTGCGGCCCTGAAAAACAATAGATAAAAATGTAAGCCAGCTTTCTTTTGTCGCATGCCAACCTTCCATGCTTTCTAGTGATACGAATTTCGGATGATACGAATATTTTTGGTGGTCCCGTGAGATTCGTATCACCGAGGTTTCACTGCATGTGGAACGAGTGTGCATCTGTGTACCATGCTACGGATGAACGATTTGCAATGCATAGCGAAATCGTGCCACGTCCCACACAAATGATTGGAATGCCCAGTTGATTATATTAGGGGTTTTATGTCCCGAAACCACGATATGATTATGATAGAGGCGGTAGTGGAGGGTTCCGGATATTTCGACCACCTGGTGTTCTTGAACGTGCACTGACGTCACACAGTACTCGGGCCTCTAGCATTTCAACACCATCGATATGCGGCCGCCGCAGCCGGGATCGCATTCACGACCTGGGGATCAGCAGCCGAGCATCGTAACCACTGCTCCAACGGGGCGCGGACATCATAAGCCAAGTTAACGCTATCACTTTGAATGCTGAAGAATGAAGGACATTTTTAAATTCACGCCAATTTTTTCTAAGCATAGGTGAGCGAGTTCGTTTATCGTAATATCTGCTGTATTTCCCATATATAATTTAAGAATTGTAGAGCTGTACAGAAGATTGGGAACCACTCATCAGTAAAAAAAAGAGCCGCGGCATAATCATGTCGACTGCGTTTCTTTTTCTTTCGGAACTGTCAGGCAACGCTGAAATCAAGGTATGAGAATTTTACTGTCAGAAAGCACCTGGAAGACCGTATTTGAGGAGTGGCAGCGCAACGAAATGAAGATTTCGCTCACCACGTACACGTCCACAATGGCTCACGGTGACCAACATAACTGATGCTTACCATATACTCAGATGCACGAGTCAGAACGCCTAGCCTGGACTGAAACGAGGCACTCGAATGTCATATGCTGTTGTGGAGGTAGACAGTACGAGCTAAACTCACAATCGTCAAACTCATGCATGAGAATTTAGCACGTCAGGTGACTGGACAAAGCATGGAGGTATTAATATTGACACAATGGCGGGCTGAAGCCTGTCTCTTCCCACTTGTGCAAAAGTACGTCGGAAGCTGCGACCTCTGTCAACGTCGAAAACGACCAACATCGCTTCCAGCTGGCCTCCTTCACCCTATTGAAATCCCTGCTGAACCATTCTACCGCGTAGGGCTCGACCTTCTCGGGCCATTTCCCACTTCTGCATCCGGGAACAAGTGGGTTGCCGTAGCGACCGACTACGCGACACGTTACGCGATCACCCGCGCCCTTCCAACCAGCTGCGCTACCGATGTCGCTGACTTTCTACTGCATGACATCATCTTGCATCACGGTGCTCCTCGACAGCTCCTCACTGACCAAGGCCGATACTTCTTATCCCGCGTCGTCCAGGATATCGTTCGTTCCTGTTCTACAAACCATAAATTCACGACGGCATACCACCCACAAAGTAATGGACTTACGGAGCGCCTGAACCGCACTATCACCGACATGTTGTCGATGCATGTTTCTGCAGACCGCCGCGACTTGGACGCAACGTTACCCCACGTCACGTTCGCTTATAACTCACCCAGGCATGACACCACAGGCTATTCCCCGTTCTATCTCCTTTATGGACGTGAACCATCTCTGCCCCTCGACACACTGCTGCCCGCTGATTCAAGCTCACCGGTCACATACGTTCGCGACGCCATAGCACGAGCCGACGCAGCACGACAGATCGCCCGAGAACGGCTCATTGTATCTCAAGCCTCCCAGAAAGACCTGTACGATCGCCGCCACCGGGACGTTTCGTATAAACCCGGTTCACTAGTCCTCTTGTGGAGCCCATGTCGTCGCATCGGCCTCTCCGAAAAGCTGTTATTTTGCTATGACGGACCATACAAAGTCCTGCGCCAGGTCACTGATCTCACTTACGAGATCCAGAGAGTCTTCGATTCAGTGGACTCAACGCCACCACCATCTACTGTTGTGCACGTTGTACGACTGAAGCCATATGTGCCTGTCACGAGGCTATTTAATCCGTAAGCTCTCGTGTAGGTTCGTGTACTGAGAGATGACGAAAAAGTCATCAATAAATGAGAGACCGGACCATTTGTGTCCGCAACATCCCATAACACTCAATATATTCAAACAATGCAAAAAGAAAACAACTAACAAACAAAAGAACAGAGCATGCAAAGCTAGAAAGAAGTGAACAGCAATCACAAGTGGTTAAAAGACGTGAACAGAGCGTAAAAATAAGTGTTCAGAAGAAAAAGACAGTTTAACAATTTATGGGACGCGGAGTTTGCAGCAGAGGCTTTGGTGGCAAAGAGTGGATGCACTCACGCACACGGAGACAGCTGGGATGCGGTAGAGACGCTCACTCGAGTAGAGGCGGTAGAGAAAAGGAAGCGTCCGGCGAGCCGAGGTCAGCGACCTTTCGGCGTTCGTCAGCCCGCAGCTTGAACGCGAAGCCGGCGACGGAGGGCTTGCCTGGCCAACGCCAGACGATGGGGACAAGCCTAGCCAACGCCAGACGACGAGAAGAAGCTTGGGTGTGTGTCCAGGTGGGAGCCCGCAGCGGCCTTGATGCAGGAACTGCTGGCCGCCACTCCCGCGCCCTGGTCACCTTCTTCTCTCGGTCCCGTCTCAGCCACGTCTCCCGGCTCGGCCGTTCTGCACCCTTGGATTTTCTTCACAATCCTCGTGGATGTTCCTTATTGGTTTAGGATACTCACGCTCACACGTGCCGCAGCCGCGCGTCGTCTTCTTCGTCCTCTTGGGTATTGCTGATGGAGTGGCGCACTTTTTAAACGCGCACTTGCACATTACAAAAGCCCCCCTTTCGAGAAGTTTTTTTCCAAAGAAAAAAAAACTGTCGGTAAGTGCGCGTATCACCACACACAACAAGTCCCGCACAAAGTCCACTGCAACCTTAAACCAACACACTTAATGCTCCTTAAATGTTCACACCAAAAATATGCTGGTTAAGTCCACCACACATTTCAGTGCACATTTGCAGCGTCATGCTAAAACTGTAAACATGCCGAAGTTTCGCCAAATGCCACTTTACAACCTAAAAGATATACAAACAATATAATTCCTTGTTCATGGTCAAAATCCAGAGGCTGTGACCGGTTGTTTGAACTCGACGCTCAGGTTATGGCGTCCCACACTAGACGCACAGCATATTTGTTCCTTTCCCCGGAATGCAAAAGAGTTACGTGGCAGCGTTTCCGATCAGACGCCTGTCTGTAATCCTGCCTCAGAATACTCAGATGGTCAAACATGTCGCTAGCCTCCGTGCGGCCATGATTACAGCGAAACGGTAGTCGTATCCTCCTAGCACTCCTGGTCGGAAAGGCTCCACTGATCTCTTTAGTCATGTCAGCACCTTTTCTAAGCTTATGGGTCAACCATGCATCTAACTTCTCCGCGAGAATGGCTTCTGCTGCACATGATTCGCCAGAATGCACGTGAGCTTCACCGCTGCTCCAACAACCCTGCACTACATCACTGCTGCCACTCTGGGGATCACTACTAGTGCACCGGTCATCTGCACTTAAATCAAAGTTACTTCTGCTTTCTACTTTGACTGCTTTATTAGCTGTCTCTTGCTCCTCACATGAAACGCCACTGGCTTTACTTTCTCCTGAAGTAAGCGTCGCGCTATTTTGAGGCGAGCTACCTGTATGGTCCTCGACCATGCCTGTGCCCTCGGTCACTACTGCCAATGGTACACAGGAAGGCTCTGCGACTGTCGCATTAGAGTCCTCTACCGGGCAAACGCACGTTGCTATGCCACTTCTTTGACTCACTGGAGACTTGGCGTCTTTTCCAAAGATCACCTCACAATCTTTGATAATACACTCCTTGGAACCATCTACTTCCCTTTCATTAGGGATGTCTAGAGGACTATGTGCCTCTTCGATCAATGTGCATTCTGCTGCACCAATTTGCAATGCCGCATTGCTATCCAAGGAACACGACTGCTCCTCCTTTGCTAAGTCCAGAGATGCCATTCTTAGCATCGTCCCTAGAGCTCGGTTGGTCTCGCCCTCGCTCTCACCCTCGCTTTTCACCTTGCATCTGTCATCGACTTGTAGAGAGTCAATACCTATACTCCGTTTCACAAGCTGTTGGCAGTGCAGCCAAAGGTAGAGCTCTCTCGTCCAATCAGGGCTGTGTGAGCACAGCAAATAGTCCCTCAACTATTTTAGCAATCCAGAACTATTTTGCACACTACAAACGCATAACGTGACAGTATGGTACGGATTGATGTTTTAAAGCGTCCAAAGTGTTTTAATAATTCGTGAAATTAATAGAAAAAAGCCGGCATTTACGCGGCTGAGCGGAGGCTTGTTGTGAGGTGGTGATGCGCCGCTTTTCGGCAACATGGCGTCACCCGAGTTGGCCGTGTGTCTGCAACGCGTCCCACAAACTGTCGCCGGTGAGCCATCCATCGAGTGTGCGTGATTTTCCCAAGCTGGCGAAGCAGATAGCTTTAAACGCTAGCGCTTCGCGTCGAGTGCGGGGAAAGTGCAAGCTTGGATTCACTCACCAAGAGGACGGAAAAACCAATCCAGGTGAGCGAGCGAGCGCTCTGTCGGTGGAAAGCGCTGGCGGGGAACGCGGGCAGAGTCATAACACCGAACAAGCGTTTTATTGGAAAGGCCGTGATCGGGTGAAGAAGCTGGACGATTTTGACCTGAGTGTCTTTCGATGGCTGGTGCACGTCATTTTTGAGAGAGGTGAAATTCCAACCATCAACAAAGTGGTGCACGTTTCGAAGAGGACGAGACGCTACCGACCGTGTCCACAACGACGATGCAGAGGATGCTGAAGCAGCGTGACTTCAAGTACAAGGAACGCTCTCGGAAAGCATTTCTCGTAGAAGCGAGGCGCATTGTGCAAGGTCGCCGCCGGTTTCTGCGGAGCTGCAACACCGAATACAAGTTGTGATGAGGACGATGAGATGTGAGCCCTCCTAACGGCCTCATGGCAATCATTGCGTGGTGCGTACAGGACGGGATCATTCAGTACTCTTGCAGTGAGAGTAGCAAACATAGAAAACAAAAAAGAAAACATTTTTTTATGTCGGGAAATAAAGCATCGGATTGATTGATTCGATGATTCGCTCGTTAATTGACTCAATGATTCACTTAAATTGATTGATTGATTGAATGATTAAAGTAAATATTTTTTTCTATACCCGTGGCGTAAACAATTCAAAAAAGCTCTGATGTGACGAAAATTCATAGGAACAAGTCACACCAAATATTAATAGACAAAGCCAGTTCCTTTGGAACGGAAGTCGGCCCGTCCAAAAATAAACAGAACAGATCAAGATGGTGCCAAGCGCCACCTGCTACAAAATTAAAAAAGTTAATTAGTATAGTACACATTTTTCTACGCAGGCGGGGCCACTTGTCAGATTCACGGAAGCGACATTCGCGTAGGGACACAATTATGTAGTACGCTCTGTCGTGATTGGCTGAGGACGCACGTACCTTCCACTGCACTGCCAACAGCTTGTGAAATGGAGTGTAGAGTGTGGTTGCTGGCGTCCTCAAGACTGCCACCCAACAGAGAGACTTCGCTCGCGAAGGCCCTACCCTCGGAATACACATCGAGGATCTGCTCCTTGGCACTATGACATGAAAATTGTACCTGCCGCTCTCTACCTTTTTTGTCGCCTCTTGTCGGCCTCCGCCAGTTTAAGCCGCAACTGAAACGTCCTTTCTCTTAGCTCTTCTAGTTCTCTTTCCTTCTTTCTCATTTCTTTTTTCGAACTCAATTTCCTCATCCCTCTCTTTGCGAATGCGCCTCTCGCGTTCCTCGCACCAAGCCACCATTTCGTCGCCTTCTAGACCTATGCGCCTCGCCAACTGTTCTAGCTCGGCCCTGTTCATCTTTCAATCCTAGCGTGGAAATATGGCGCAAATGGTCTGGTCCTGCCGTCGCGGACGCCAATTGTGACGAGGCTATTTAATCCGTAAGCTCTCGTGTAGGTTCGTGTACTGAGAGATGACGAAAAAGTCATCAATAAATGAGAGACCGGACCATTTGTGTCCACAACATCCCATAACACTCAATATATTCAAACAATACAAAAAGTAAACAACTAACACACAAAAGAACAGAGCATGCAAAGCTAGAAAGAAGTGAACAGGAATCACAAGTGGTTAAAAGACGTGAACAGAGCGTAAAAATAAGTGTTCAGAAGAAAAAGACAGTTTAACAATTTATGGGACGCGGAGCTTGCAGCAGAGGCTTTGGTGGCAAAGAGTGGACGCACTCACGCACACGGAGACAGCTGGGATGCGGTAGAGACGCTCACTCGAGTAGAGGCGGTAGAGAAAAGGAAGCGTCCGGCGAGCCGAGGTCAGCGACCTTTCGGCGTTCGTCAGCCCGCAGCTTGAACGCGAAGCCGGCGACGGAGGGCTTGCCTGGCCAACGCCAGACGATGGGGACAAGCCTAGCCAACGCCAGACGACGAGAAGAAGCTTGGGTGTGTGTCCAGGTGGGAGCCCGCAGCGGCCTTGTTGCAGGAACTGCTGGCCGCCACTCCCGCGCCCTGGTCACCTTCTTCTCTCGGTCCCGTCTCAGCCACGTCTCCCGGCTCGGCCGTTCTGCACCCTTGGATTTTCTTCACAATCCTCGTGGATGTTCCTTATTGGTTTAGGATACTCACGCTCACACGTGCCGCAGCCGCGCGTCGTCTTCTTCGTCCTCTTGGGTATTGCTGATGGAGTGGCGCACTTTTTAAACGCGCACTTGCACATTACAGTGCCTTCTAACTCTCCACTTCCGTGACAAGCGCCGGGTCGGCGCTTTTACGCCGCGGGGTAGTGTCACCAGGCAGTAGTGGGTTTAGGGCATAAAGCAGTAGAGGGTCCCGGTCTGGGAGAGACGACTACGAAGTGGGAAGAGACAGGCTTCAGCCCGCCATTGTGTCAGTGATTGTCTCCGCCTGTAAGAATATTTAAATATACATTTCCCCGTAACAATATGTTACACTTAGAAAATGTCTCGTAGAACTTTTCGACTTTATCAGAGACGCACTTGACACAATCGACACTATGGGCAGTCACTGAGATCTCGTTCGGTAAGTTCATTCGGATAATATTGTGATTGCAACAAGTTGTGTTAGAGTTCGTTTGAGCTCCTCAAAGGCCATGAATTTTGATGCTGTGCTTGTTGTCCGGTTAACATATTACGTCTTATTAACCCTCCGACCAAATGCCTTTAAGCACATACTCTAGTTGCCTTCTACATGTGCTGTTGTATTCGTTGTATACGTGCGTAATAGATATGGATGTGTCTTCTTGTTGCATCACCCTTGTGATTCGGAGGAGCACGCGATGCGTTTGTGCGGGTAGACATGCCTAGCCTTCATTTAAAAAAAACGTTTGGCTCAAAACCGAGCCAGATTTGTAACTCTGTTTGTGACGCCAACCAAAATGACCATTTAGATAAGCGTCAAAAAGTTCTCGCAAGTTTCCATTGAACAGCGTATTTGTGGCACGATCGAACACCTAGCCGCAGGTCATTTGTATTAAAGTAGGGAAACGTTAGTGCTGGGAGTCATTAGCGATAACGCAGCGGCGGACGTCCCAGAAACATCGCTACCACGAACAATCGTTCATTTGCATACGACGAAGTCGCGAAGCATGTTGGACGCGTTCTCTGGGGCCTGACGGTAGCACTCGTACATTTGATTTACGAGCGCTTCCTGTGGGAATAGTTTGACAATGCGCTGTGAGATCATTACACTAGACAAAGTAATGCTTAATTTTTTTTAGGAACAGGTAAATTAGGATGGCAATTAGGGAGCTGGGTGTTTTTGTCGCATCAAGCTCCCCGTGCTATTCCTCATCTTTATGTTCACGCGAACTACAAAATACAAGGTGTGCTTTAATGACAGTAACTCAAGCAAAGCTCAGTTTAGTGCGTATAGAGACCTACAACACTGTTCTTATTTACTGCAGAGTAGTAGGCATTCTACATGTGGTTGTTGTGCACATGCAAAAGCAATTCGCTCTTTAACTTTCTGCAGGTATACTAGAGAGAGAGAGAGATAAAGAGAACAGGAAGGCAGGGAGTTGGCCAGAAGGTAGTATCTGGTCTCATACCTTGCACTGGGGTTCGGGAATAGGGGGTTGAAAGAGAGAGAGAGAAAAAAAACTAATTTTTTCACTAGATATAGCAGACAAATTACGCCATCGGGCGAAGTGAAGACGCATTCTGGTCATAGTGTGCTGTTATTTCACGTTTTTCGAGGGCTAAATACTTTAAAACAATAAGAGTGGTAATGCGAAAGTACTTCAAAACCTTAACTAAGTCAAGGCTGCTCGTTTCCCAGTAAGTAAACTCTGAACTTCAATAATTACTGCTGCTCTTGCGCAATCGACTAGTATACAGTCGAACCCACTTATAACAATACTCAAGTTCCACGAAAACTTCATTGTTATAACCGATACCTGCTATAAACGGGTTGCACGAAAAAAAAAACTAAATAGGAGGACAGAAAGCTGCTGTGAGAAAACTATAAAATAGGATGGGATGTGCCAACAGACATCAGCGATAAGGATGACAAGGCTGTCGATTTTTCGGACATGCTTGAAAATTCGCGCGCTTTTACGGGACCAGCACAAGCTCCATAGACAACGTCTGAAGTTTCGGACGCTGAAACTCTTCGAAGTCTCAACTTTTACTCAAATTGCATGTCCCGAAAGGGCATTAACTGAAGTCACCACTGCTTCCGCGCCGTAGCGGACTTCAAAAGTCAGCTTTCTCGCAATGCGATGCCGCTATGCGGAGAACCATACCGTGAATCCGAAGGGGCGCTAGGAGACGTTGGGGTTGTGGGCGAGGGTTCAGCGGCTTGAATTTGTCGTTTTCTTCTTTCGTTTCAAGGCTATTGCATTCCATTTCCTTTCAGAACGGTCACCCAATAGCCAGAAATCATTGCTTAACCGATTATGCGGCATGCAGGCATTCTAATAAGCGGTTTATTTCACCATAGAAAACACACCAAAGTTAACGGTGCCGGTGCTTTTCATTGTTATAACCAATATATTTTTAAAAGCGGTATCGTTATAAGTGGGTTCGACTGTATATACATTCGTATATACTTCCGCGCACGCGTTCTTCTGCTCAGCAAAATTGCATCAATAATTAATTTTATTTCCAGAAGTCTGGGCGTTTAAGGCTAAATAGTTGTGCCTTAGAAGAAAATATCAGTTCTGTGGTGGAGGACAGACATCGAACACGTTAAAAAGAGTGGTTTGCAATAGTGGCGGTACTTATCGTCGCTTACGAAGTGCCTTTCATTCATTCATTCATTCATTTACACGCTCGTTTTTCAAAGCGCCGATAAGCAGCTTATGTTGTTAATAAATTGTTATTTTACTGAGGGAATAATAAAAGAAAAGAAAAGAAACAGGAAACCCGGAGAAAAAATGGCACGTGGATGGGATTCCGCAAAAAGAGAAAAAAGAAAATAATCAATGAAGTAAACTTTAGTAGAACACGTTGATCGCCTAGTGTGTTATGCATATTTGGATGTAAATCAATGCATGAAGAAAGGCACCTTCACAAAAGAGGCTAAGAAGTTTGCCTAAGTGGAGTGAAAGCATTAGGAAGTCTTTGTCAGCTAAAGCTTTTCGTACTCATTCCTTGCACGCCACGTGTGCGCGCGCCAGCGCCTTGGTTTAACTAATTAATAACTTTTCTTTTTGAAGAGACAGGCTGTCTTCAAGACCTCGAAGCTTCTTACCCGGAAAGAAAAAAACGAGAGATTTTCTCTATTCCTCTGAAGTAAGAGCAAATGCCTTATGCTTAACATTTAGATAATATTTGCCAACGAATTCACGCGTCATTCTAAAATCATTAAAAGGAAAATGTACGTCGTATAGTCCCTGTGTGGCTAATTGCCTATCTTAGACTCACAGGGCAGGTCAGGAAAAAAATCTCGATGTTTTTTTTTTACTGCATTCCAACATTTCGTGAACACACTAGTAATATGACAGATGCCCATCCTAACCTTCATTACATCACTTCAATTTCATCAAATGTTCTTGTATGCATCCTAATCACTATGTGCTTGTGCTTAACAGCGGCCAAAAGAAGGACGACCAAAACGAAGCAGGAAGGTACGGTCATAACAACGGAAAATCATGTTTGCTGTCCCTTTAGGAAGAAACGGGAACGGGAAAAGGGAACCGCAGGAGACAGTAACGGGCAACGAGCTCATTTGCGGCATATTGCGTTTGGAATGCGCCTACCTCATCTCGACTCTGCTAAGCGTATCTCGTAAGGCAGCACCTAGTGAGACGACAATTTTGTACTCATTACCAGAGGTAATTCCAGAGGTTCGGCTACGCTTCTGTCCTCAGGTGCGCCTGCAGTATCCCAGACACGAGGAAGCTGATGTGACAATCTAGTCCACGACCATCGTGGCTCGTTTAGATAATTCGAAGCACTCATTTCGAAATAACGTTCACGGTGACGTTGCGTTCTTAAATTATGGCGCGTAACCGCAAGGCGTACCAACCAGACTGCAGGATACTGTACAGTCATTCCACCGAGATTTAATTCTCACTCGTGCGAAGCTATGAGCTCCGCCGAAAGAACATTGTCACGTTTAGATTAACAGCACCAAAACTGTGCTTGCTTATTTAATTTCGCTTGTTTCCGCACGTGCTAGCTTATTCTGTTTTCCTTGGCCGCTATTAACAGTGTGTGCATATATCTTGCTTCATCTCCCAGTAAAGCTCAGTTAGGTGAAAGCGCTTGTCATCATTGTCCCCTTTTGTCTTCTTTTTCTTTGTGTATCAGCGCTATTATGCCAGAGGTTCTTGAACGCCTGTTTTGTTGGGGTGGGCTCAGATGGGGGGCCTGGAGTGGCTACAACATGCCAGCCTATATGCCTTGGCCCTGATCTCTTGTGGCTACTACTTCTTAGTTATGCATGAAAGTTATCTCATCTGGTAAAAGAGGACCTTAAAATTCGAGCTGTAGCAAAAATATAGCAAAAAAAGTTGCTGCAATACTACATAACATTCAAAACATCGTGATCAGTTTAGAAGCACAATTGCTTCCTTGTGTTCTTTTCGAAGAGATGATTTAAATTATGTTTAAATGAACCAGTGCACACTTAAATACATGAGCTAGGCAACCAAGGAGAAAATTCACACGATTACAGCTTCGATGTTGCGTAATAATTCGTATGAAACCTTGATTTTCGGACAAGCAGGGAATTTTTCTTGAATTATGAAACCTTGCTTTCAAAGAGACCGCTATCGCTGTTTGTTTCGCGTTTGGGATGTTTGAGTTGCTGATACGCTCTCCTGTGATGTTTTAGGGGCGAAGCTCCTTAGCCTGTCGGTCGTGCGTCCCTTGTATGTAGTAGCCACCTGCTGACGATCGCGATCGCGATCGTCATCCCCACTATGCGATCGCGATCGCATAGTGGGTACATGGAATGTACCCACTATGCGTCATAACGATGACGCTGATGACGATGACGATCGCGATGCCATACAACGCATGGCATCGCGATATGGTCTTACATGCATATCGTTTGACCACATGCAACCAACCACCATCACGTCTTCGATGATGTACCTCCGGAGCTTCGCCCACGCATCATCATTCACTCCGCGGATAGGCTGTGATTTTTCTTTTTTTTCTATCCCTGCATTGCTTTAGGCTATAGCCGCCATACATGCCTTTGTGCTTGGTTCTCTAAAAATGTTCACAGTACAATGAGGAGATACGTGCGTGTAGGCTGCGAGTAACTATCTATAGAGACGGACTGGCACACCAGGTTTATTTGACACGTTTTTAAGTAACGAGCATGAGTTTTTTTTTGTATTTTCTTCAGAAGTGGCTATTGCAAAAGCCTAGAGCTAAAATGTGTAGCGTTGGTCGAACAGCCTGACAAGCTCTAGATAAACTGAACTTGCCAGGGTTTAACAAAGGAAGCCTCTGGAATGTTCGAGGCTAGTCTAGTACGCCTCTTGGAAAATTAACTAAAATGGGGATATTCTTATATTGAGGTTAAAACTGAATCGTTTTGCATAGTGTTGATTGATGCCACTAGCCCTGGTATACGCGGGTCTTCCAGATGACACACTATGGTTAGTACGCTTCCTCGTTTACGAGGTTACTACAGCATGAGAGATAATGTCACAATCGTCGTGATAAAAAAATTCGTCAGATCCTACGTACCATGAAAATCGATGTTATGCGAAGCATGCGGGGGGGTAGGTGGCTGTGGTGTAATTTTTTTATATTGCTTGCGACGTCACAAAACTACGCTAGAGATATGTACAAATGTTGTACGCCCAGACATGTGTTGAACAGCCGCATATGTTTAATGTGACCAGTTGTTTACAGATGCGTAACGATGCCAACATCAGCATAAGTATTAACAACACCAGAAGCGGTAAGCTTATATGTAGCGCTTGTGCGTGCGAGGATGGTAGCCCTGGCTAGAGCTATGGAGGCCAATTTCAATGGATGGCGCTCAAGTACACAAGTGACGTTAACCAGAAGTGACGCCGGGGTCAAGGGAATGCATATGTAATGTTTACAAAATTCAACTGCCAGTACTGCGAGCACAATTGACGTTTCAGCAACATTACGCCTGCACAGCGTCTTTTTCCAAAGCATTTTCGAGACCTGGCGTGGCTCTGTGCTAGAATACTTGATTACCACGCAGAACGCTTGGGTTTGATTCCTGCTGGAACCCTGAAATTTTTTTTGTATTTTTAAAAGTCTACCCTTAGGCATAATACTTTTGATTCAAAAATACACATGCAAGTTTGCTTCCTGTATAAAGTCAAGTAATGAGCGGTGGTGAGGTCCACGAATCCAGCGGTCAAGGTAGGGTGGTCGGCCAGGCCTTAAGCTAGTTGCACCTGTTGCCTGGGACTCTGACATTTATTTGTATTCGTCGAGTCAACGCAGCCGATGACCGTTTTTTTTTAACGCTCTCGCGTAAAAATTACCAATGTCTGTTCTCGCCGTTCCTGGGTACATACAACCTGTCAATCACCTATGGCACCTACCCGCATACCGCGGCCCGTGGTATACGGGTAGTGCCACACGTGTCTGGAGGAAAGCATGTGATGACGTACACAATGGGATTTTCACGTTACTCATGTCACGACCAGCCAGACATATTCGTCAAACCCTCTTACCCTCCCATCATAATTTTGGTCTACCCCAAGTTAAGGAGGCGATCATGAGAGCACCCAGACGTGCGGGCTAGATAGATAGATTCGCGCAAAATTAAGCGCGGTTTTTATCGGATTCGAGTTATTTCAACCTGTTTCGGTTCTCCCCTATTGCTTGTCAAACCCTCTCTGAGCCTAGCGAAGCTATAGCTCCATCTACAGTTCGTGCTCTAGTAAGCCTTAAGCTTACAAATGCGCAGAGCTAGACGTTAGCAGGCTTTTTCAGGAAGCAGCTGCCGAGCATCGTAAGGGCTGTACCCCATATGTGGGCTACCATCACTTCGAGTCTTCGTCTAAAGGAGCTTGTTCATTATCCTAATATAAGGTGTCGGCAAACAGTTGAATAACTATGTCTATAGGGATTAATTAGTTCATTAAATATAACTGTTCACTGTGCCCACACCAAGGTCGCCATGGATTATAGTCACGTCTCTCAGGACTATTAATAAATTTCGACCTACCAACCAACTACGCTACGAATAAACAACCTAATTAACGAGGGCTTTCAATTATTACAGAGACTCGCTGTGCAAGCACCTCTTAAATGCAATGACGATGAATTAGGAAGTCGTTTTTTCTTTCGAAATGGTCTAAACTGCATACGTTGGCACGATAATATTCATCAAAAGATTAATTTTCATTAAGCCATATTGTTCTAGCGGAACTTGTTTACACTGAAGCGCTTGTGCTAATGAGTTTCCTATCTCGAGAGGCGGGATTTTATTCAGCGGAAATCTTGCATCGCATGGAAAAACTTCGCGATTACGAGTTCACGTTTAGATCAAAGGCCTCGATGAATGGGCCTCCAAAGATCAAAGAAGTTCACGCAAGAATAGCGCTAATAGGACACTTCGTCTGGGTTCGCTGTTTCGCGGTATATTGTCGTGATAGCCCGTTGTACCAGACCTAGTAATGATCAAACGTGAAGCACAAGGTTTTCATACGCTATAAACAGCCCCAATCACGTTCAATGATTGCGTTCTCTTGTCATGCGTTCCCAGAACAAATGTACCGAATCACGTATTCCTAATCATCTGTTTGCCATTGAAACTTTTAACGTGTACCGTGTTTAACGATGAAATTATGCTTTAGTGCGGGGATAATACGGTCAGTCGGTTCGAAAACTTCTTGTGAAGCCGGAAAATCACATTAATACCAGAGATGCATGCCACTGATTACATGTAATTCATCACTTGTAAACAATACCGTTCTTGGCATTTTCGGAATTCATCTATTTTATATTCACTCATCAAGTGTTCTTTTGAACGATTTTTCTTTACCAATTACGTGAGATCAGTCAATTTCTGTGCGACATAAATATTATAGCAGAACATACAGCGTTTGCCATTTCAAAATGGTGAATTTTGCTTAGTGCACATTTTCCTTAGTTTAGAATTTCGCTGTAATGTATTTCTAAAGGTGTGTCGGTTTTTTTTTAGCTAGAAATAAAAAAAACAAGATTATTGTACGTGGGTAAAAACTTGTTGATACCGGTGAATACGCGTACCTGAACCTTTATTAAGAAGTTTCACAAAGATATATGAATTTATGACAGATCAATAGCTAAGCGTTCCAGAACACTCAATATAGTGCGAAGTTTAATTTGTATGTAATTGTTCGGTTTCATAACCTATTTCTGAAACCTTATGCGTGCACCAATGAACATGCACTTCAACTGTCGCGCCGATGCAGGCATCAAAGTGATAGCATGGATGCGAAAATGGCATCGTCGTCGACGGCGGTCTCCAGGAAGCGAGCTGGGCTCCATAGCGCAGCGGACAGTGAGGATACCAGAGTCTACTCGCTCAACACTGTGGACTCGTCCGACTGCGACTGTCGACTCGTAAGAAGCTGCAATACGACGGAAAGAAACACCGCGTCCTCCCTGTCTTCAAGCAAGTCAACTGTCCTATTCACTAGGAAGGCCACATTCACTACGATTATCTTTGTACCAGAACTCGCTACCGACAACCTGAGACGACTCAACAAAGAGTCGGTCCCGGTGCTTGTCGAAGAATGCTGCCGAATCAAGCAACGGACGTGAGATTCAAGTGACGAAAGAAGGTTCCGGCTAGCGACACTGCACATCAGACTACACTGAGAAAAATGAGAAAAACTACGGAAATTGATGGCATGAAATTCCTATCGTATATCCCACTGGGCAGTGGTATCACTACTGACGTGATCTATGATGTGCATATTGTGGATTCCTGAATGTACGCGTGCCCTTTCATGCGGTAATTAAGCAGCACTGCAACGATGGCAGTTGTCAAGTAATACAGAACAGCACAAAAAACATCCGTGAAAAAAAGTATCCGTGTAGTTTTGTTCCAATAAAGCAGCTTCACTTGTAATTGGACTATGATTTTGCAACGTCGTACAAGAAGACTGGCTTTTTCAGCACGAGTAAAAAAGAAAAAGAAAAGAACGAATTGAAAGGCTGTACGAGATAAGACGTGCAAGGACACATGTGCCCTCTTTTTTTTATTGGGATAGCAATTATATGGACTGTCTCGGCTGATTTTCCCCCTTCGCCGTCGCCGTCTGTCGACGCCGTCATGTTTAGGATATGTATATATATGTATATATATAAAAAAGGCATAAAGAAAATTAAATCAGCAGAAAAAAATTCCAAACCACCTGACCGGGGATTCGAACCATCGCCCCCCCTCGCTCCGCAGCCTGCTGCGCTAGCCAACACAGCCACAACCCATGCTCGTGTCAGCGATATAACAGCGAGCTATTCCTATGCACCATTTGCCGCTCGCGGTACGCAGATCTCGGAACAGCTTGAGCGTGTTTTCTATCACGCAACGCCTTTACAGTTTCTTTCAAATTGAAAACTGCCCTTGAGTTGTGCACGAAAAAATGGCTCCCTTCTGTACCACTCATGATGTAGAAGGGAAAAAAATTGGCCGCGTATCTGCGTGCTTCGCTGCAAATGTCGTCGAAAGACGATAGTCTTGTGCCGGCCGTACTCCTATGTTTTGCCTTGCCTCAGACAGCGCCTACTCTACGTTCGAATTGGCCGCATCTGGCTGGCATTGATAAAATAGAGGCGGCGATGCGCGACATATGGACGCCATCGAAAAACATGAGCTTGTGCTGAACCAAGGGCCACTGCCAGCGGCTGCACTTTATCGTCGGCAAAGCGCTTTTTCGTGCAAAGCGTCGCAGTTCATGCACAGCTTCGCATTTTCAGCACAGCCTAAAGACACTAGGGTCTTTAAAATTACGTATCTGTGTATTTTCTAATAAAAGAACACACGACCTTACACTTACATATTAATGTTGCGCCTCAGGTATGCGTAGTATTTGCTTTTTGATCGAATATGTTCACAAGTATAAACGCAAACACCAGTTCAAGATGGCTGCGCATTCAGATATTAGTTAAACTTTGGCCCCTGTAGCTAGCTGAATCGGGTGACAGACAGACAGACAGACAGACAGACAGACAGACAGACAGACAGACAGACAGACAGACAGACAGACAGACCGACAGACAGACAGACAGACCAAAATTTTTGCGTTTAAGTATCCCAAGAAAGACTATCGTCTTCAAAAAAAGAACACCGAACACACTTGGCGTCAGACGCAACCGCGTGGCAGGAGAAGCAGAGGGGTCATTCAACGTGCCGCCGTTTTAAAGAAAAAGAAGCATCAAACAGCGTCGAAAAGTCATATAATCATATAACCAATCCTTGGCCAATCCGCCTGGGTGGGTATGAGCCATGTCAGAGGCAACAACAACAACAGCGTTGGCTTCTGCATTGTGGACACTCGCAGCGCGTTGCTCAAATACAAACACGTAACAACTGCGACAGTTGTTAGTTCACGCTTGTCCTGTGTATACCTATGCGTCCTTTTCGAGCATCCTTCTTTGTGCTGCGGCGGCGCGTTGCAAGTATCGAGCTGCTTGTCGTTCTTCGTGTGACAAACTAATTACTTGCTATCGCATTCATTGCTTCTTCCTAGTGGCGAAACTGTGACTTTTTTTTTGTCCTTTTCCCCCCCTTAACATAAGGAAAACCCAGTAAGGATATGCTATACGAACAAGCGCACATTATAATTACTGATCTTGTACGTACATTTTTTTTGTGATTTGCCTACAAGTTCTTGCTTTCGAATAAACAAGAATAATCATCCGGTTTTGTTAGTAGAAGTCACCCTTGTAATCAACGCTGTTTTCTTTATCTCCTCCATCACAGCCATATCATCTACTTGAATATTGTTGAGTGTAATAAACGCGAGGTCTGAGCGGAACACACAGCACAGTCGTAGAGAAAGCTGGAAGCTAGAACCCGTTCTAAACTTCCTTGGGGCAACTAGTACAAGTGCACTTGGAAGGTACCCACTACGCCATAAATCATCATGATTTTTATGAAGTAGCCAAACACTCACTTACCATTAATAGTGATTCTGTGGAGAAGCGAAGTATCCTCTACACATCTGTAAGGCATTGCGTCCATTTTGCTGTTGTTGTGGCTCATGAGGATGAATAATTATTAGTAAGCGTTTGTAATGGGTTGGAAGCACGAAACAATCAACTCATTACGCGATTCGCATTCTGTGACGCCTGGTTGTTATATTGCACTTCTACCCCGCTATATTACATACGTTAACAGAATTGCCCCCCTGTGCAGAGTAGCAGGCTAGAGCGCACTAGCTCAGGCCGACCTCTCTGCCTTCCAATAAATTATCTCTCTCTCTCTCTTGCCCGACATGACGCCTGTGTTGAGTATTTTTGCGACGGTGTTTAAAGCACTGGCGTTGCTCTATGGTAGAAATATCGACTGCCACGCAGAGGGCGCGGGTTCAAATCCAATCCGATCCCGGATGTTTTAGGGGCGAAGCACCTTAGGGTCTAGGCTTGTCCGTTGTGCGTTGTCCGCTGTCCGGAGATGATGATGACGCTGATGACGATGAAAAATGAGTGCGCTCCAGACCGCACATTTTCTTTCTGCCATCACGGCAGAGCACAATCAAGACACCCACTATTCGTCATGACGATGACGCTGATGACGATGAAGAATAAGCGCGTTCCAGACCACAAAATCTGTTTCTGCCATGGATGAAAACGATCGTGAAAGCGCTCTCGCCCGCGAAAGGCAAAGCGGCAACGCCGACAACAAGCTACTGCTCCGGAGTTGAGGGCGCGGGAAGCGGCGGCTCAACGGCAAAAACACATCCTATATACTGTCACGGCCGCTGGATCAAAGCGCACACACCTCGTGCGCTTTGATCCAGCGGCCGTGATACTGTACACACGCGTTGTCAGTCATTTAGATGCGTGAGTGGGCAATGTCACGGGTTAGTTATGGTAAGGACAATCCCCAGTGCTTCGCCCACTCGTCATGATTCACTTCGTGGTGATGCGTAGATTTTCTTTCTTAGATGCGAAGCATCTCATGCTCGTGGCTCTGTCCGTCCCTCCCCTGTCCTCCGTCCCGCGTCCCGCGTCCGCCCACTTTCATGAAGTAGGGAAGCACCCATTATGCTAACCAGAACATTGTAGTACAATATAAGGCCGTCAACCACCACTACAGTCACCAGAGTCATGGCCGAGAGCACAGAGAGGCTGCTTAGCAATGGCTAGGCAGGTGGTGTGTGTCGCCCAGGTTGACTCCATTCCTTGATCTTGCTTGCATGTGTTTGGGGCGGGCTTAGTCCGTCCCTCCTTCCCGCGTCCCACACCACCACAGTGCATGCGCGTCCCCTCCCCCTCTCTCTCTCTCCTCTCCTACGCTCACCCCCCTTTTTCTCCTCTAGGAATACTCTACTCTACGGAGCGGCGCCCGCGTCCTACACCCCCCACAGTGCATGCGCGTCCCCTGCCGCTCTCTCTCCTCTCCTACGCTTACCCCCTTTCTCTCTTCTAGGAGTCATCTACTCTACTGAGCGACCCCTCCCCCCTATCTCTCCTATCCTACGCTCACCCCCCTTTCTCTACTCTAGGAATCCTCTACTCTACGGAGCGGCGCCCGCGTCCGACATCCCCACAGTGCAAGCGCGTCTCCCCTTCCTCTACTCTAGGAATCCTCTACTCTACGGAGCGGCTCCCGCGTCCCACAGCGCATGCGCGTCCCCTCTCTCTCCTTTCCTACGGTTCCCCCCCCGTTCTCTCCTCTAGGAATCCTCTACGGAGCGGCGCGCGACAGGTGGTGCCACAGCTGCATACTCCGCTGGGGGGCACCGCGGTATAAAAATGACGGAGCGTGCCTCATTCTCTCTCCTGTGCAGCGCCGCGATGAGTGCCCGGGCCGCTGCCGCGAAACGAGAGCGGCGACGTTTCTCCCGCTCAAGCTAACCATCTCCCCGCTGCTTCGCATCCACACATGGTTCCCTTTAGTGGGAGATGGGGAAGTTTTTTTTTTATTTTGCGCGATGGCGGTTGCGGACACAGGCGAAGGCGGTGGACAACTACGGCACCGAAATCGGCGGTTGTGATCTCATAACAAACAGCATTCGCTACAAAACAAAGAAACAGATCTCACGTCATTGTCTGGTAAGTGCATTTATAACAAGCTTTGAGTGTGTAGCGAGAGAGAGACGAGAGATGTCGTGAAGGCGGCCGATGTGGCCGTGCCTTGTCTCGCCACTTTATTTGGAAGGCCAAGCAGAACAGCGGCGGCTGCAGTGTCCAGACCGCCAAGTGCGTGAGCGTGTTCTGTCCAGCTCGCGCCTCGAGCTGTGCATGAGCTGCGCGAGAGGCGCGGCGCGGTGGCTAAGAAATGATGATGATGATGATGATGATGATGATGAAGGGTAATGATGATGGCGATACAAATTTTTCCTCAAAGATACGGGAAAACAATATTCACTCATAGCCATTATTATGGGTCATAATGTTGAGCTACAATTCCCAATAGTCAGCAACGAAGGTTTTAATTATTAGGTTGTCCAGCCATAAGAGCTATGATTACAGTGCCACAGGTTAGCTGCTTAAGCTGGGTGGTACTGTATTCTTAAAGGAAAATCCTTTTTTGAGCGCAAAACGTTTCAGGAAAAAAATGAGACAGGACAGAGCGCACAGGAGTGCTCTCTGTGATATCTCAATTTTTCCTGAAACGTCTTGTGCACAAAAAAGGGTTTTCCTTTAAGATTACAGTGTATTTAACCTGCCATCTATGAATGTGCCACCATAAAGGTGCTATCTTTCCTATTCATTCTTTCAATAAAAGCTGGTTGCAATAAATGCACGTACTCAGAACTACAAGAAATTCCATTCTATAATTCAGCGTGCTTTATGCACTTCTCTAGAACAATTCGTGACAGGGAATGTGTTGGGATCCATGTTTTCCCAATTAACAACAAAAAAAAAGACGTCTTGTACCAGCGCGAACGTTTTTATTATATGATTAAGGCGCGCACGAAACCTTTCAAAATCTTTACGTGCCCATTTAGTGCATCTTCGAAGAAACTAACGAGCCTGATAACTGCGGTAGGCGTCTATCAAGTTACTCAGGCACTGCCACCTAGAGACAAGGCTAGTATCTATTTATCGGGCCGCCTTCATTACAGTAGCATGCAGCTATCTCCGGTGACGCAGCAATAGAGTGCATTACCAAGAGCTCGTGAAAAAAAAGAAGAAGAAGAAACAACAAGAAGGAGGACATGACCAGGGTGCTTTACAACCTTTACGTTCTCGGTATATCGAAAGAGCTTTAGTTGACAGGCAGTGCTTCCTCCATACAATATTGTGCTATCGGAGCTTGCTAACGGACAAGAAGATTGAAAAATTAGGAGTGGCAGCTTCACTTTTTATAGGCCTATTGCATTTGTTTTGAGGTAATGATGACAAGTTCTTCAGGTCACGCCACGCCTAATATAGGACGGGGGTCCAAAGAAGATAAAGAACTTTACCTTGTTAAGTCAAAGTTGGTTAGCCTCCCAACATCCGTGATAACCGGTATGCTCTTGGTTATCTGTATATACATTGAAAAACCTCCACTCAGTTTGTCGTCAGGATGCACGCAGTATTGCTCGCTAGGCTTGGTCAAAATAATTAACGGAAAGACTTTCCCAAAAACAATGAAATGTCACGAAATTAAAAAAAAAAAATTCTCGAGAGGCGAACTTCTAAGTTATGTTATTTGAACTCGGAAAAAAAAGGCCACACAATTTAAGCCTGTTTGTAATTGCTTTCAATAGTGAATTCTGCATGAATTAACCAAGGTACCATCTGCTTCAAACGGCGACTAATTCTGTTTTGTCGAACACTCTTAAATTAATGTAGCCATGTTTACTAAATTTTAGGTAGTGTATGCGCCTATGACCACGCGACCTTCGGGTCAGCAGTCGAGCACCATAACCACAAGACCACCGTGACAGCTCCGACAATAGGTTGACAGCATACAGTTTCATACAATAACCTAGAGGGGAAACTGTCGCTACCGATCGGGAATGATGGGAAGTACAGGCTTCGGAATGGATAGCGTTAGCTAGCGAACTGTCTACGGATCTTTTTCTACAGTGTCAGTTTCGTTTTTCGCGCAGCTTGGACAGTGGGGTGCGGTGTAAAGCACTCAAGCAGTGTCTTTGTTGGCTGAAGACCGCTGGGTCTGTTGGTTGCTGCGTTGCAGCTTTACAGGTTGCATTTGACAGTTTTAGCGAAGCGTCGTGCACTCACCGCTGCGCATAGATGTAGCGTCCATGGCAGTGCAGGATATCGCATGGAGTTCGCGTTTTTTCACTAGCGCGTCTGGCCGAAACTCGTTCAAGTCGACTGCAAAATGACGGCCGAACTAAATAGACGCACCGTCACGCTCCTTTGACTCGTCTTCACAACAAAACGAGAGATGCGTAGGGGGCAGGCCACTTGGACAGACGCACCTGGCATCGCAGCAGACGATACGTTAAGTGTTTTCCTCAGTCAATACTCTACTCTTATTTCCATAAATAGATAATGCGTACTATCGAGGGAAAAAAAACAAGCGTGTTTGTTTTCAAGTGTTGTAAAAAAATAATTCATTATGTTCAGATGCTAAATCTGGAACACAATGGCAGAGCAATGCATACCCTGGTGGTTAAATTTGTCGAGGTTTCACTTCCATCACGCGGTCACGGAAACTTTTTGCAACAAGTTTTGCGTACAAAAGAATGAAGCAAGTTTCAATTGCAAATGACTTCATATCACTCTGTTTAGCACTCGGCAAACAAGCATCGCGAATCTCTAGAACGTAATCTATTCGAAGCAGATCCGAAGCCTGTACTTCCCTTCATTCCCATGGGGATGCAAGCGCCGCGGAAGGAAGCCCGCATAGACACTAGTGCCAGATTCCCCGCTAGGTATTATAGTATAAAACTCTATGGTTGACGCCTAACGTTGGGTAATTAGCACACAGAGTGTATATGTAGGAAACCCAGCAAAACAATTTTACTTTTTTCTGCAGCCATGGGCTGTCTCTTGGATAGATGGAAACAACTTTATTGTGGAAACAACTGTCCCTTGTGAACATGTCCCTTGTGTACATGTTCCGTTTGCACAAAAATGTCAGCCCATGCCGAAAAAGTCCAGTGACGGCGTCGATGTCGGCGGCATTTTCCATGAGGGAAAATTTTCGATGCTTGCAAAGAATAAAAATCAGGTGTTCGAGCCGGATTCGAATCCAGTAATTCTACTCGGCGCTCGGGTGTTCTACTACAGAGCCACGATAGTGTTTGGAACAGCTTCGGAAAAAAGTGTATACAGGCGTCATGTAAGGCGAGCAGTCTAGATAAAAGATGTAATTTTGCGTGGCATACACGCAGAATCGTACGAGGCGTCACATGTAAACTTGAGCAACGAATGAGCACTTTGAATGCCCACAAATTGCAAAACGTTCAGCCATAGCTAATCATAATCGTCAACCACAACATCAACAAAACCGTGCAGCCACGTGTGTACGCGCATTGCCTTAACGATACCTACTGGGTACTCTACTTCGCAAAATGGTGTTGTTGCATCGCGGGCACATTGCAACTGTACTTACAGTAAGCACCCTAGCAAAGTTTACAACGGCTAATGTCATGGGAAGAGACGTTTCTTTTCTTGCGACATGGTTAATATTAATAATTGTGGGAGCTTCCCACCCCTAAAAAACAAGAACTTCACGGTTGAGGTTTTCACCGAACAAAAAGGCTTGACAAGCGAATGAAAAACCGATATGAGCGGGTCCCCTTAATGCTATCCCGTTCCACTCTTAAATGTCAAGTTAGAACGTTACCGAAGTAACTTGCGTTCGTTTCTTGGATTTAAACTTTCAAGATCAGCGATCCCTTTTTCCCACTATACGGTAGCATACCTCTTATTCGAAACCAATCCAAATCCCTGCCCCTCCTTTCCTCCTGTTTCCCTTCTTTTCCTGTATCTAATGCTAAAACTCGATTTAACGCAACCCAATTTTAAAATGTTTTCCCGATCCAACGAAGAAATTTCCATTCCCCGATAGGTACCGCAAGTGTTCAATGCTGTCATCAATCCGAATTAAGGAGACAAAGTTATACACCCAAACTCGATTTAACGAAGCTTTTCCTAAAATAAGTAAACGAAACGGCGATTTTCTCCTTATTTTGAAAAACAGACTTTCCTTCGAGCCTACGCTCTACCTCTACCGCGTTAGGTACCCTGTAGTTGGATGCTTTAGAAGTACGCGGCACTTTTTTCCTTCAAGGCGGAGGTACACAAGCCTGTACCCAGTGGGCGCGCACTGCAGACTGACTTCATGAGCCGGATGGCTGGTGACTCTGCCTTCAGAGAACATTGCCGAGTGCGTGCGCGGTACTCTTCCTCTCGTCACGGAGGCGACCGGCTACCGCGCTTCGGTCATCTGGGCTTTTTAAAGTTGCATCCGGCTATAGTCACTGCTCTTACTTTATTCTGACGAGGCTTCACGCTGCGCCCATGCGAGGAAACCGCTCAGCAGTCGGTAGCGCTCTTGCGTGCCGGATGGCGCAAGGAGAGGCGGTGGCTGATTTTATATTTCATGTTCTATATAGGACAGACAGCACTTTCTCGCTCGGCCTGCTTGCACTATAGCTGTCATCGCTCTCACCGTATTTGCATATTGGCAGCCGGTCTTATCTTGCATTCAGTCTTAGTGCCTTTGGAATATCGGCAGCCCGTCATGGCTTGCCATGGCCGTCTACCTGGTCTGCATCGCCCGTACATGGGAGGCTCCGGCCGTGTTCGGGGCCGCTATCGGGCCGCCCTCGCGGGCTTTTCGCACGCGCAGGCTTTGGCTAGCGCCAAAAACAATGCCGCGGTAGCGCTTGGGTGCCGCAAGGTTAGAATGTTACATTCCGAGGGACGGAACAATGTTTTTCTCGATTTTACAAGTTTCCCGATCCAACGAAATATGTCGAGCGTGGTCATTACTTCATTTCAACCAGTTTCACATTACCTCGCAGAAAAAGCCAAGAACAACAGCAAGTATAGCGCAGGATATCTGATCTTACTTGCCACGATTGTCTTGCAATATTTATATATATCCATATAGCTTTACTGGAAAAGAAAAGTGAGAATGAAGGCGTCCGATATTCGTTACTGTTGCAATATAATTACGTTAAACAGCGGCATGAATTCCTACTCCGATGAAATGCAGTGCTCGTACTATGTTCCTCATCACTAGAGGCCGGATTTTTTAAGCACTAAAAATCGTGTTTTAGGCGCCAAAAATAGGCAGGAAAAACACAGTTTTAGGCCCCCAAAATCGTAAATATAGGCACAATAAATTTTTACAAAAACTCAAATTTTCAAATAAGGACGTGCGCGACATGGTCTACGACAGGAATGCAAACAAATGTTATATATCATGATTGTACAAAGGCGTTAATGATTTAACATAGCCATGCAATGGTGCCTTTTCGGGCACGGTTTCCAGAACACGGTTTCTTCTTTTATTGTCCAGAATGGTAAGTTAAGTGTCCACCATCGAATAAACACGCTCCTGGGTCTGCTTCTTTTCGGCATAGCTGGGAAGGGCAGCACAGGATTCAATATCCAGACCGCTAAAAGGCCAAAAGGGTCTGTTAGCCTCGTATTGGCCGGGTCTAATAGCGCAGGGTTAATTTCTCCTCTTTGTTTGAACGCCATAAAGGGCCCCTTACCTGTTTTGAGCGTTTCGAGCTAGAAGTGTAATGCATGCACTGCGCTAACGATCACGTCTGCCAAGATTTGCAACGCTACGCTCCACGGAAGGGGGTGAAATGTCAGACCGAATGCCTCGTGCCCTTTATCTCACTGGCGCGCGCACCAATGTGGGGGGAGGGGAAGTTCAACAAGGAATGGTCCTGTGTATGTCACAGTAGTACATGAAACTGCGAGAATTATTTGAGGCTACGTGTGTAATTTGTGCAATCCGTTGCTTGAATAGAAGAATGAAAGTTAATAGAAATATTAAAACATACAAACGGAAATGTGTGCGCGTTTTCCTTTAGTTTTTTCTTTGAATCGAGAGCGATGCGAGACTTAGCTGCCTATATTTCTTTTGTGTTCGTGTTCTCGCCGTTCCCGCGTCGTGCCGGCGCCAGCCCTGACTACGCTTAGCATGTTTTTGGTGTATCGTCCCTTACAGCAGTTCCAGCTGTGCGACACGCTGTGTCGTGGTAAGGATACAGGATCCATACCAGCCTCTCCAAACGCATAGACGGATCCATCCCACAGAAACAGGCAGTACACTATAGACGTCAAACTCTGCCCAGGCGGCGCTGCGAAAAACGCTTCCACCAGCGCTCTCATCGCCGCCCTGGCCATAACTGGGTAGTGCAAAGAGCCGTCTGCAAGCGAATGTGCATAGGCAACTATAGAACCCCACTCTTTCGTTGGTGTTGAGGCGCGGTTTCCTGAAAATCAAGACCTGGAAAGCTTCTTCCGTCAATCCACTCTCGCTTCAGAAAAGTAGGAAGCTCATCAAAGTGAACTGTGGCTACAATGCAAAAGATGTTTATATTATTTCGGCGTGCTGCAACTCGTAAGGGCAAGCGAGCATCGTATGACATCGAGTTTGAGGCACTCCGACGTGCGTTCTGTAACGCCTAAATGCGTTATATTTGGGCATATACAAAGTGAAGTACATACAAGTGCAATGTATCTTGTATGAAGCTCGTTTTATCAGGCACGAATGGCCCCGGCGATTTTCGCCTTTGCAGTTGCATTCTCCATCCGTCTCTTGCTTCCTGTGCGTTGAACTGTTTTATTACGCATCCTCGAATGTTCTATTGGCAGTTGTCTTTATACTGCAAACGGGGATACGTGCGTGCCCACTTTTCTGGTGTACAACGAAAGGCAAAACCGTGGCCTCCGAGATAACTCCGGCAATCGCGGAGACCACGGGCAAGAAAAACCTCACGGTGGTCACGACCAACAGTTCGCGAATTACTTGTATGACGCTCGTGTTAGCATTTACTAGTTAAAGCCGGAACTTTGTGCCTTCCATGCGTACGTGCGCAATTGCTGTGTGGTGAAGACCAGTTCAGATTATGGGTGGTCGTGGAGTGCGCGATTTTTATCGCGCGTTTCATCCAGTTTGCACTTAACTGCTGCACGGCGCGCACCACGGTCTGAGGCTCTGCTGAGCTTCATAGTCAAGGTTACCACGGTTCTACGTCAAGGCTACTCAAAACAATAACTGGAGACCCACATTATCACACTTTCTCGTGCGACTGGCTGTGGAGAACGCGAGTAATCGCTTACCCAATACGTTCGCAACGGCCCGTATCCACCGCTCTGGCCGTTCTGCTTCGTGCAACAGCTACGGATATCGGTATAACTGAAGTACTTTACGTCCGCGGAAATTCAAAACGCAACAGTAGCGTCGACTGAAGCCTTCCTGGCCTTTCTTCGTAGCGCGCGGAGCTGTTGCGTCTGCTCTTGTTTTCGCCGTCGTTATGGCACGCACTCAGGGCGGTTCGGTTGCACGTCCCACTAGTGGAGAGAAATTCGTAGCTCTTTTTCTGAGCGTTCAATGCGCCAACACACCTAACATTTAGCTCAATAGTTGTTTCGCGCTCGCTAGTTGCACCTGGTTGCACAGCAAACTGTGCAAGGGAATCGGACTTTGCACTACCCAAAACTGCTCCGACAGGTGTCGCTATGTGTCTGCAAAACTCCAGAGTCTGACGTCTATAGAGCGAACGCCGAAACGATACAACACCGTTTGTGCGCACGACCTGGCTTGGGCATGTCATGTGCACATAGTGTAATCTTGCGTGCGCATGGCGTGTTGATGCGTCAACGTCGTGTGATCTTCCGGCTCCGAGTTTCTCTGATACCGAAGAAGGGCAGGGAAGGAATTTGGCTTGCGAGTGGCAAAGGTTTCAAGCTCACCTACCGGCATCGTGCTTTCGCGGCTCGTAATGAACCAATTAAAAAGTTCTTGTGGTACAAAGCTCTTCATTGGGCACGCGAACACTTCCTGTATCTGACTAAAATTTCTCATGTGACCTGGTGAAGCGCCCTTGAAGAGTAAATTACAAACGAAGCCAAAATTCATGTGCACATCTGATTTTTTTTTACCTACTTCCTACTTTCCCCTGACGGCACTCTATGGTTTCACATTCTCTCTCCATATCCCTGCTGCTGCGCGCAGGCACCTCCTGTTTTCTGCCCCCCACCACGCCCAAGTCTTCAAGGAGGTGCTTCGATTCCATGGGAAACACTGGACTGGAAAACCGGCGGTAAAAGCCGGCCGCCACGTCCTTCAGCCATAGACGCCACACTCCTCTTCTTCCCCTCTCCTCTTCCCGCCTTTATTTTCCTCTCCCCATTCCACTGTACACGCTGGGACGTGCTCCCATTTAGGGTTGCAGAAATAGCGTCTTTTCCTCTCCCCTACACCAACCGCTCGCGCCATGTCAGTGCGGTGGGGTAAGGTGGCCGGCGCGTCCCATTTCACTGCTGCTACCGGTTGCTTTCCGGATGCTTGTTGAAGTAGGGAACTAGGTTGTTGCACCCCATCAAGTTTCGAAACGTCAATTTTGCCCGGTAACATGAATTACGGCCTCAAACTGTACTCGAAAGCAAAATTTGGGGCTAAATAGCGTTCATATAAGGCACCAGTTTTGAAAAAATAGGCATTTATAGGCACTATAAAAACACTATAAAAGCCCCCCTTTTACCCCTAATTCATGCTCATATATTAAAGTGGCGCGATAGGAACGCAAGTAAAAAAAATAGGTATTTGCCTATAATCCGGTCTCTACTCATCACTCTTCAAGTTTCATTCGCGCGCTGCTTACGGCACTACACAATAAGCGTGTCATGTTACTCATGGGATGACCCGCTCATTGTGTTCTCATACATTAATTCTGAAATGCGGTTAATTTTTCATTAATCATTAATTCATCATTAATTCTGAAATGCCGTCTCGTTGTCTTGCCTTTCCCGGTTTCTTGCAGTGATCTTCGCCATACTACAGCAGCACCACCATACCGAGGCAAGCGTCGCCGTGTGAGCGCGCTCCGCCAACTTTTCTATATTTCTTGTCTATATTAACGCGATAGCGTAAAAGAGTTCGTTTCGCAGAAATTCCGGCGTCGGTGTCGGCGTTGGCGTCTTTGGTTGGGAGCGAAAAATCATCATCTTGTCCCGTGACCGAAAAATCGAAAAAGATGCAAATAAAATACTAAAAATTTCCGGGTCTGAGCGAGGATTGAATCCAGGCCGTCTGCATGGCAAGCAGGTGTTCTACCACAAAGCCACACGTCTGCTTGCAAGCACAGCAAAAATAACTTCCTCGGCTTGGAAATGCAGTGAAAATAACTTTCATGCTTTAAAAACACACGCGTCCTGTATACATACGTCGCGATACAACATGTCATATCGCAGTAATATTGCGTGGTACAAGCGTACATTGCCTTTGGGCGTCAGAACATGTGAATATCACAACAGCATCGTGGTTTAAAGCCAGCCACCCATTACAAAAGGCACACACGTTACTACACGTATTCCCTCAAGACCCCGTAGTCGGGCACATAACAAGTTCGAAAACATTTCACGCGCATAATTGCTCGTGGTTTAAAGCATGCTGCCCATTACATAGTATGCACTATGTGATTGAAGTACGCACTAGGGACAGGTATCGCTATCGCGTTCAACTCTTAAAGGCGACGCTTATGGGTCCCCCAATTTTTTGGTCTTCATAATTTTGTCTGCATACGGATGCGAACCGTACGAAAAAAAAAATTGAAGGGCACTTTGTAAATTCCAAAGTGTGTTCGGCGAACGCCTGAGGCCATTCGACTGACTATACCATGTATTATTCTTGTTTTTGTTTTGTTTTGCTTTTTTTCCCTTCTTTTTCTTAACGCGAATGTGTTTTCTGCCGGGCCCCACCAAGACTTCAGTGACGTATTTCCGTCACGGAAATGACGTTGAAAAAATGTACACGATCAGATGTCAAAGAAAATAGTTCCATCAACGGGCATCGAACGTATGACCTCTTGGTCCGCAACAACAGAAGCTGAGGACGCTATTCATTGCGCCACGGCCACAGACTCTGACTTCTGTACAAACGCGCCTTTTATATCTACCACTTTCATGACAGTGCTCCTCGACAATGGAGTGGTGTCGCCCTCTTGGAGCCGTAAAGTAAAGTAATTCATCATTACTATGGCTTCCGCGATTAGCTCCTCCTACGCGTCCGTCTCGGTCGGCGTGTTTTCAGTAGAAGTGCAATTTTGTGAACGCCTTAAAGCAACGCGAGGTGACGACCTTACCAAGCGTCGGCCTCGCTCATAGCGTCCATCCAAACCAAAACATGCCACGCGCGCCTCCCTCCAGTGGCTGCAATACCACGTTCCTCGCTTACGCTCGCCCCGAGAAAAGTCGCAGCCGGGCTACTAGGGCGACACGACGCACTCAGCGTTTCCCTCTAGTCCGACCGTGGCGTACGTTCAATTGCACTTCAACATGTCGCGGGATGGCGACCTTAGCCCAACTTCCGCACCCCAATAGCGACGCTCTTCTGGCTTCACGTTTCTTGCTCTGATTACTGCTCTCGTGGTTAACAGCTACAGCTACTAGAATGGTTTGTTTAATCATTGATCATGGACGTTAGTCGCGGGATGGAGATGTACCACCAAACGTCAACATGGGTTCATCCACCGTTATACGTTGTGCAAACTCTCCTATTTGAATGTACAGTAAACATTCAATTACCTCTGTACAGGCACGTTTTACTTTCGTGTTATACGGATTCCTATAACGGAGGGATCAACCATGTTTTTCTTTTTTTTTACACGTCATTGATGAGAGAGTGTGAGGGGGAGAGGCCACAGCTTGCACCGTTCCGGGGCACGGACGGACGGAAGAACACCGCGAGGATGAGACATTAAAGGCTTTCGCCTTTAATGTCTCACCTTTAATGTTTCGCCTTCCCTGGGTACGCATGGGTTAGACCACGGCCGGTCTGAAAAGGCGCGCGAGAGCTCCGTCCACGCGCACCTTTCCAGTCCGGCCGTGGTTAGTCGTACGCAGCTCCACCGTAAAAAAAAATAAAAAATAAAAATAAATAAATAAATAAATAAATAAATAAATAAATAAATAAAAAAGAAAAGAAAACAAAGGGAAAGAAAAAAACGCACTTGCGCTCGACGTGGAAGCTGTAAGAAGTGCAGAGAAGGGATTCGCCGGCTCTTCAGCGACGCTCGCGTTGACGGCTTAGCATGCACTGGCGTTCCAAACATGCAGCCGGCTCGGTATCCATGGTGGGAAAGAACAAAGTTTATTTGTGATGCAGTGACGCCCTCTCTCCTACTCTTCTTCTTTTTCCTCACCCTCACATCACTCCTTTTTACCATTTCTTGCCTTTCCCACCACTCGCTACACTGTACTATATACACTGAGGAAAAAATTGGGGGACCCTTAATCTTCGCCTTTAAGAGTTGAACGCGATAGCGATATGCTGTACCGAGTGCCTACTTCAACCACTTAGTGCATACTTGGCTATGCACCCACTAAGTGGTGTTAAGGGAATGCGCGCAGTAAGGTGTGTGCTGTTTGTAATGGGTGGCCGGCTTTAAACTACGAAATCGTTATGATAGTCGCATATTCTGACGCCCGATGGCAATGTACGCTTGTACCACGCGATATTCCTGGGATATTACATGTTATATGGCGGCGCCTATATAAAGGGCGCTTGCGTTTGCGAAGCATGAAAGTTATTTTCACTGCATTTCCAAGCAGAGGAAGTTATTTTCACTCTATTTCTAAGCAGAGACTAGGCAGCTTTGCATCAGTGTGACACTAATGTGTTTTGTGTATGTGATCTTCCTGTACCTTTTGCACCACTGCAATAAAGAAAAAAAAAAGGTGTGGCTGTGTGGTAGAACACCTGATTGCCACGCAGACGGCCCGGGGTTCGATCCTCACTCGGACCCGGAAATTTTTATTATTTATTTTATTTGCATATTTCTCGATTTTTCGGTCACGGACAAGATGATGATTTTTCGCTCACAACCAACGACCCCGACACCGACGCCGACGCGAGAATTTCTGCGAAACGAGCTCTTTAACGCTGTTGTGTTAAAACGTTAGATGCTTTAGAACCACCACAAGAAAGACGAAGCACAGGAAGAGAGCGTCATCGGTAGCGTTACGCAACAACAAAGAGCGTTATGCAGCCGCTAGCCCAACATTAAGTTCTTCTAAATGTACCATACATGGATATGCTCTTCTTTACCGTCCCCCCTCGTGCTCTTCCTCCTACTCATTCACACATCACATGCTCTTCAAGCTCGCTTCCTTTCCCACCCCCTTGATATAACAACGAATATTTTATCATCTCTTCAGGTTGACATAATTACCATTCGTACTAAATAATTTTACAGCACACATAGTTGCCGGAGACTTACGATCGATATGGGACCAACTTCGTGTGTGGTAACTTAACTTTCGAGATGCACGTTCGAAGGAGCGCGACTTAATGACTTAGATATTCGGCATTTTCTGAGCTGTATGTAGAGCTTAAAAGACGCATAACATATACCGCTGTTCTTACAGCGTTGATCACAGAACTAATGCCAGATTCAACATTACTTCAAAGTGTATGCGTCTTGGAAAATTAGTTGCTTTCAGTTCGTACGCTGTAACGTGTAGGCTGTACTGTGAATTACACATGCTGAATAGCAGCATTTTACTCATTATTTAAGCGTGCATTTACATTTGCACTGTACGCAATGTCGACGGCACAAGCGTTGCCGCTTCGGGAGTATAGAGTTCGGTACCATGCAGGGCGGAAACGATCTTGAAAGTTGTGTAAAGGATGGAATAAACACGTGGTATATAACTTTCAGTGTATTTGAAAAATATCGTATGGCCTGGAATAGAATTCACAGACAAACGAGTATTGGAACAACTCAAAACAGCAGCAGTGGGAGGACGGATGCAGGAAAGGAAGTAGGCGAGGAAGTCACTACCGCGCTGATTACGACAACTCCGACAACCAGGATGCGTCAGTCTTTGGAAGTTCCCGCATTTGTCAAGCACTCCGCACCGGCGACACACAGAAAACAAACAGCTCTGGGTATTGCCTCACGCTTGCACAAGTTCGCTGTGCGAAATATTGCGCAAAACACCTCCACACTGGCGACGAGAGCAGAAGCCGCCCGGAAGTCTGTACGATGATGTGAGCATATTGCATTGCACAAATGCCGAATTCATCTCAGAGGAATACGAAGTGCAGGGTAAGAAAGGCATGCTTTTCTTAACTAAAACTGCTGGTTGGGCGAGTTGGTTTATGTTTACGACAGATTTTACCATCGCAAAAAGACGGAACACCCAGGGATCGAAACACACACAAACACAGCGCTGATGTGTGCGTGTCCCAATCCGTAGATGTTCCCTCTTTTTGTGCTGGTAAAAGCTGTCATGTTTTGTTTGTTTTGATCAGAGCGCACAACTTGTTGTTGGCCGACTTGCTTCGTACTCGATACAGTAAAGAAGGTGCTAACACACGCATGTACAAGCCTATAAACGTGGATGCTTGCCTAGTCTTTTAGAGTGTGAACCTACCGGCGGTTTGTTTGATGTCTATCGCTTAATGAAAAATGGCGTTAGACGCGTTTTAAAAGTGAACTTTAGGCTATTCTTGTAGAACCAATGCGTGGCATTTCGCTTTTCAGGGTATAACTTCATCAGAATGTGCCCTATCCTGCTTTTAAGCGCTCTTATCTAATACATATCAAAGGGAATTCTAAACAAATATATAGGCCTCGCGAATCGCAATGCGTGCGGCTTGGAATAGAGATTAGAATGCTAGACTATTATGTCCGAGCTTTAACTTAACCAGTACGCTGTGTTTGTTTTACTGTAGGGGTATGGTCTGTAAGTTTTGAATGCTTTCGAAATTTTCAGCTACAATACCACTATTGAAAGCTACATAACAACGCTCCTCCCTGGCATGCTTAGATAACATGCTTTGCAGCGACGAGAGGTGATTGTTGTCGCGTTTTATCTACTGTAGGCTTAAGAATGTTCCGATAACGGTGTCGCACGTACAAAACGTCCCGTTGTGCAGCTGCGATTCCAAAACTGGGAAAAGGTACGGCACCGCCAGTCCGCGACAAGAAACACAGTTGCAGCTGCAAGCGTATTTATAATTCCTGATCGCATCGAAAAAAAACATTACTCACAAATAGACGGGAGCCTAATTTATGCTTCATGTTTTCAGGGTTGCAGAAGATGCATGAATGTGCCGGTCTTTTTGCCCTTTTTTTTTAATGTAGAGTAAACCCACTCTCACACAGTAATCGCAGGAAGGACCACAAACAGGCAGAATAGAGGCTTGTGTTCCTAGCATTTACGGTGCGAATGCAGGCCCACAAGCCGACTTCACAACATTGATCTAGACCTTTCGTTTCGTCACAATGCGACGTGCCCCATATGTTACTCTATCCTTATTTATTGTTTTTACATACCTAGCGTTAGGGCACTATTACGACAAGATGGTCAGAACTGCAGTTAACTGTTCGGTTTCGACAAATCTTTCTAGCATATCATTATTACTGTTTTTGAGATCATAGGTTCCGTTCTCTCACATTTTCGATTACGGGATATATCTCTAATTCAAAGCGGATGTGGCACCTGCTGAATGGAACATCAAATTTTCGCTTCAGGCACGTACGCCCCCTAGATGACGCGTTCATCATACGCCGTCAGGAACATTGTTTTCTGACTGCTCTTGACTGCCCGTGTATTCGGATGCCCACAACCACCGTAAACATGAAAAAGCTTCTCGAGCACTGGCAACTGGTCATTCTTATATCCGTTGTGCAAGGCGGAGGTAAGTATGAAAGCCCTTTATCTAAAGTTTCGTACACTCAACTGATTGCAGTGAAACATAAAATTAATGAAAGAATAAAACAAAGTATAACCCGAATAAAGTCTTATTTATTCGTATTTGAAGCAGTTGCTTCTGTCCATTAATTCGTGCTGAAAGGACGATAAAGATGTTTTAACGAGAAGTGATACGGAGAATAACGCATGCCTTTACCCCATGGTGTTTCCTTTATTAATTGCAGTTAATGTCCTTCACGTTTGTGCTCACGCTTATGTGCTAGTGCTTGCATTGTAAAAACCATAATATTGCTCAATTTGGCGACTCTGCAGCGTGCTGATTCTTCCTTTGCTGTGCATATGAACCTCATTATAACGAACGCTGATATATCGAATTATTTGTTATAACAAATAGTACGATATTTTGGTGGTCACGCTTCATTTCACTGTCATTTGTTCGTTTCATTAGGAAAACAAAAACGATAGTGCCGCCACCATATCTACTGAAAGTAAAAACAAAAAAAAAACGTTTGGTTCGCAGAAGGCTCAAATCTGGAAAGGTAGCGTGAAAAGCCAAGTAAATATTAAAATACAATTCACAACCACAGTCTTACTATTTAATTCGTTTCACAAAACTGCAGAATTTTTGATCATCCAGTGCAAAGGAAGATGGAAGGCTCATTTGTCTTGTTGCGCCACTCTGTGAGCCGAAGCTTGAAATGCCACAAGGAGGTTGTTAACGATTACTTCGTTTGTAGTGGATTTGAAGACCAATAAGAATACGTTTTTCTGTCTGGCATTTCTTCGCGAGCCTTACTGGCAATTTGTTTATCTGTACTGTTGCTACCGGATATAACACTCATTTACCCTTGCGAATCTAATTTGTTATTACGCATGATTGTTTATCTGCTATTACAATAATGTACGGTCCACGTAAGGTCCATGAAAAGTAGTCCCACGTAATTCATTATCTTTCGTCTGTGATTCACTCCGTTCATGCCTGGACCAGTAGGTTTTTTTGTTTTCTTTTTTTTGGTGCATGACATGGTATTTTTGGTGTTAATCCTTTTTATGAGCTCTCAGCTAGGTAGAGAACCGAGGATAGCTGCATGCTACGTTTTTCGTGTGGCACGCATGTCGGGTTATAGTCGGGAATTTGTCCTGGTCTTGCATTCGCTTTAAAAAAAATTCTATATTTTATTCAGCGAAATAATGGCGCCACAATTCCGCTCGATATGATTTGTTTCATTCGGCGAAGCAGAGGGGGTGGGGTGTTGAGCGGCTGCGTTACTTATCCTCTCAGGCGGCAACAAGAATCATTGCTCTGATGATAGGCTAGCTTTGTTATGAAGCCAGAAATTCATCATTGAACGATTACCCCCCCCCCCCCCTCTCTTTGTGCTAACACTACTGCCACTATTAGAGGTAACTGTTTTTTGGCGACAAGAAGCTGACCGTGCCATTAGTTTTGTAACAGTCGCTTAACACAACATGCAGCTGAGGCCGTCAATGATCATGGCACACACTGTATACATAAGAAGACTCTCGTTTGGGATGCACCCTTCACTGAATACTTATCGTGGGTGTAGCTGTACATAACATGCTTTTGTGGTAATAAGAAGGTTGCAGTTCCATATTTGTTATATTTGTGGTAAATATAGCTTCGCGAATATGCATCACTTGGAAAGTAAAATTCATTTACGTTTCTGTTGCTTTTTTTCCCCCGCTTTCTTCCATGTTATGCTTGTCTAATGCGCCACGTAATCTTGAAAGGCGCATGATATATATCTCAGTGAACAGTGTTTGTCTTATCCGTGCAATTTTTCTTGAATTTCGCAGCACTGGTTGCCGCCGAAGTATGCAACGTGACCAATGTTCGGGAGTGCTACAGTAAGATCTCCAACCATCTATACAACGCGATAGAACAACGTTTCGTCAACATGAGCGCCTTGGAAGACTTGTGCAAGTAGGTTACATTTCTCGCCCATGGCCTGATATATTTGCAAGTTTTTGTTGAATCCCGAAGTTTATTTTATAACAAGGGTATTCGTAATGGAGGCGACCGTATGGCGAGCTAATATTGAAAATATTTGTGGTTGTTTCATCTTCAACCTTATGTAGTGTACTAATCCATGGTAAGATTTCTGATTAACCTAACAATAATCCTGCCTTTAATTATACGCGCAAACATCAATGGAGCTCACTCTAACCATGCTCGCTTGAGAATGGTGCAGAAGATGATCAACAACTTGATGCAGCATCTAGCTTGAAGGCGCCTATAATAGATATAAAGAACGCCCACTCCAGCACGAAGCTAGAGTTGTGTGCCGCCGCGGCGCGCCGCCAACGCCGCCACCACCGCCACCCCCACCGCCGCCACCGCCACCGCCGCCACCGCCGCCGCGGCCGCGCAAGAATTGCGGCGCGCCTCCGGTTAGTCTTTTATTTTAACCCGAACGGGGAATCTGGACATAAAATACTTCACTTCACCGGGGGAGCTTCTCTCGATGTGTCCATGTAATGGACTCTCCATTTCGGCCGCCGCAGATTGGCGGCATGCCCTCTCTTTCCGGTTATTCCTCTTCAACGTCATTTTGACGTCACGAAGTTTTCAGAACTATCGACTAAAATTAGAGGAACGGAATGCGTTTCAACCACACAGGTAAAGAATAGGAGAGAGTGCGCCTAGCATCTATAAGCCAACCTCCTCTGAAGGCGCTACCTCGTCGTGCTCGTGTCACAATTCCCACCATACTCCTGTTTCTTTTCCTCTTTAGTGGTGGGTTCTTGGGAAAAAACCTCCCCGAAGGGAATCGTGAGGAAATGCGAATGCATTTCTTGCGCCGAGAGATTTCGCCTTCACCGACTTCTGCCATCGCCTTGAGAGGCGCCCAGCCAGCGAACGGTCGAGAGTGAGGCGCGAGCGGACGGGAGAGTGGGGCGCAGGGAGGAGAGAGAGCGAACGGCGAGAGAAGGAGCGGCGAAGCACCGCACCTACCCTCTCCTACGCTCTCTCGCACCACATGCTCCGGTTGCTAGGGGCGAGGATAAGCGCGCGCGCCCGCAGCTGTTGCTATGGGAGAGGGAGTGAGAGCGGAGAGATAACACCTGCCGGCGCACGGACACCGCCGCGGACAACGCCGGATGCCTGACATAGCCCGACTAAGAAATGCATTCGCATTTTAAAAAAACCTTAATTCACGAGCGCGCTCGCCTTGCGTACCCCAAACCGACCTCCTTCGACGTCGCTCGCCCTTCGTGCTCCATGCTCTGGTCACACAGTTCCCAGCGTGCTCATGTTTCATTTTTTTTTTCTATGGCAGGGGAGTTATTCTCCATGTGTCCCCCCTAGAGGACTGCCCTTTTCGGCCGCAGCTGATTGGCTGGAGTTCGGCGACCAGAGCGCCCCATGTTTCCGGTTCTTCTTCCGCAACTTCATTTTGATGTCACGAAGCTTTCGCAACTCTCGACACTAATGAAAGGGACGGAATGCACTTCAACGCAACCAACGCAGCACCCAGACATCCGCTTTGGGGCGTACATCTCGGAGGCCGTGCATAAATTCTGGTCGCGTATGCCATCGAACTAGGTTTAATGCGGCCGCCCGTATAACGCACCTGTGAAGGTCGGTACGCATTCCCTGCATCGTTCTCAAACATCTGGGACACATTCATATGCAAGTTTAAACTAGACAAGTTCCTGTTTCTGTACATTTCGCCCACTTTCTTCTTACGCTGGGAATGTGCTGGCGGGTTCTTTGCATCGACGTGGTCAAGAGCTAACATCACGGGTCACCGCTTTTTCGAGTAACTGAATGTGCTGTGCCGAAATGGACGGTGGACATCTCCTTAGATGGACACATCGAGAATAGCTAACCGGAAGTTGTATCTTCCTCCCAACGCTGTGGCGTCCTCCAGCACTAAAGGGCGATAACCCAACTTGCTGGATAGCATATTCATGTAGTCTTGGACCTGCTACATTGTGCATCGATAAATAAAATAGATAAGTAATATATATCGATGGGTTAATGCACTTTTTAACTTTCATTTTTACTAGAGTAACTCGATAAATAAATAGAGAAGTAAAAGCAATAAAAAACATAGAATAATTTATAGCTGAGGCAGATGGTAGGTATTCGTGTTAAAAGAACACGACGTGAAAACTCAGACACAATAGTGAAGACAAGAGAGTAACCAGTTATCTCTCGCGTAGGCTATCCACGTACAACTGACTGATAGGTATCGCCTCTAGCCTGGGAATGCGCAGATAAGTATTTTAAGTGCGGATCACTTTAAGGGCCCGGGCTGTCGTATGCTGTCGTCGTATGTTGTCGTTGTTTGTCAAAACGCAGGCAAAACTACGTATAGCATAGCCATCTGTAGGATATTGAGCGCGAGTTCGAGCCAAGGAGAAGTGTTCTTCCTCTTGTTCTTCGAGCGCCTTGACGATATTAAGTGGCGGAGCACTTTAGTTGCCCGGGCTGTCGTATGTTGTCGTATGCTGTCGTCGCTTGGCGTAACACAGGGGAAACCACGTATAAAAATAGGAAGAAAGAGGAAGCAAGCCAAAATAGAAAGAGAGAGAAAGAAAGCAAAAAATAACACGAAAAATAGAAAGAGCAAGAAAGAGAAAGAAATAGATAAAGAGAGAGGAAGAAATCAATAGAGATAAGGAGAGAAAAAAGTCACAGTTTCACCGCAAGGGTGAAAGGGCGGCCAACGGCGACGCCGACGGCTAAAACCAGCCGAGAGTGTCCATATAATTGCTATCGCAATAAAAAACACTGAAAACGGAAACAAAGAAAAAGAGAAAACCGGAGAAAAACAAGGAAGGCTGCCCAGCTCCGCACTTTCTTCAGGTCTGGCACCACTAGTGCGAAGCTGCCTTCATTTTTATTTTATTATTTTTAGGTCTAGCTTCTTTTCCGCCGCTGTACGATTTTTCAGTTAGCGGCGTGTGCGGTGTCTTAACTACTCTCTTGTGTCCGTGTTTGCACACCCTGTCTTTTTAAGGGCCCCGAAACAGCCTCTCTGAAAATACAAAATCGAGCGCATTATTCTCTCTTGGCGCTTCTATTTTTTTTTTCGCGCTCTTCGTGACACCATAACGGTGATTCACGTGACATCATTAGGACACGCACTCTCGATTGGTAGGTATATGAGACATATCAGTTGTGAATTGTTTCACCCTGCTTTGCCATGCATTGGCCCGCCCGTTCTTCTTCACCTCGTATGATTATCATTCGCCATGAACTGATTTCGCTCCATTTTGTGAGTTTCCGATTGCGCAAGCGGGAATAACAGCGTGTAGCCGACAAGCTCGAAATCCTATAGGCTCAACGCTTAGCGCTAACGTTGCACACGTGATTTATGGAGAAATAAATCTCGAAAAAATATTGCCTGTAAGAACTGTGGTGAAAGCGAGAACGAAACCAATGGAAAAGGCGACAAATTATTTGATTCTTCCAACGGATGAACTATTTACGGCGAGGACGACGCATTTCTCCAGAAAAAAAGGCCAGACCGCTTCCACGGTTTTTGTATATCTTTTGATTGCGATGACAATTATATGGAAACTCTGTACAGGTTTTCATCGTCGCCGTCATGTTCCCTATAAAGTCCCAAATCATTAACTTTTGTACGGGCATCGTACGCTGTACCCTCGAGTAAAAGCTCGCGAGCGCTAGCGAGGAACACGGCTGAAGCATAGATGAAACAAGCTGCCCAACCCCGTCGCATGGAGGGCGCATGCGATAACATCACTCCGCGTGCGAGGCCTGCCGTCGATTGCTCCTCAACCTGAAAGCAAGCGCCTTGTCCTTCATCCGCTTGACGAAG
This sequence comes from Rhipicephalus appendiculatus, assembly GCA_030522465.1. Lineage (NCBI taxonomy): Eukaryota > Metazoa > Arthropoda > Arachnida > Ixodida > Ixodidae > Rhipicephalus > Rhipicephalus appendiculatus. The sequence goes on from JALIZH010011596.1 coordinate 53,675, forward strand.
GTGTATGAAGGGATGCCGGGGTAGAAGGGCCATGTGGCTCGAGCTGCAACTGTAAACTTTGACTATAAGGGCACGGTCGCGAGCGCTGGGGCACGCGCTATCTCGGCAGGCATCAGCAAACGGCTCGTATACCCTTCAGCGCGCTCTGATCTCACTGCTTCGTGCTGTGACCATTGGTACGATAAACTGCACGAAAACCACTTCTTTCCCGGAAGCGGCCGTATTCCCTTACACCAGCGTTTTGCAGTTTCGCGAGATCGTATAAAAAAGGGTTGGCTGCTAGCCTTAGTTCGTTATAACATAACGACATGTTGCTATCGCATTCACTGCTTCGCCCTTGAGGGGAAACAATTTTTTTTTGAAAATTCAAGGGACAAATTTCTCGCCCCACCAATTCTTGACTGTACCCTCCCCCTCCCCCCCCCTTTCCCCTGCGCCACGCCGCCGCCGATCCGATGAACCGCGCGCCGCTGACGCGCCGCCTCCGGCGATTTTGGGACCGGCGCACAGGTCTACACCAACCACGCGGAAAGCGCTCACACGGGCAGCAGCCATGTCATCTCACCCAGGCTTCGCAGACACCTCAGATTTCTTGCATGGCAGGTCTGCCTTATAGGCTCAGTCGACAGCAAAGCTAGCATAGCCAACACAGCCGGGCTGTAGCAATAGGGCGAAGCAGATGCACCTGCATCTGCTTCTGTACAGGTGGGCGGGTGGACAGGCGGAGCTCTAGTGTCTCTAGTGCCTCCCGCCTTATACAGTTGGACCTGCAGCCCTTGATTATTTCATTCTTATTTACTGGGACCAACCAACCCAACGAGAGCCCTTCACCTCTAACTACTTATCGTCCATTTTGTGTTGGCAGATATTAACACGAAAGTGTTTTATGCCGAGGTCCACCAAGACTTTAGTGACGTATTTCCGTCACGGATATGACGTTGTAAAATTAACGCTACCAAATGCGAAAGAAAAGACATTCAGACAGAAGTTCCCCCGCCGGGCGTCGAACCTCTAGCTGACTCCTTGGCTCGCGACGAAAAGCGCCCGATGCTCTACCGACTGAGCTATCGAAGCAGTTGAAAGGCTTTCTGCAAACGCGCCTTATATCTCTCACACATTCTCTCCCGCACGGTGCTCTCTGTTGGCGAGGTGGGGCGGTGCCGCCGTCCGTGACCGGTGAAGAGAAGTAATGTGGCATGGCACTTATTAGCACCGATAGAGAGCGGTTCGTCGACGACGCAGTTAAAACTTGGGATCCGAGATTGCGCGCCGGCGCGCAATCTTGGAGGCCATGATTAAAGCTTCTCGATAGCAGTGAAAAACCCTGGCCGCGCTAGCATCGGGAAGTCGCCGACGCAGTTATGGTCTTTGCCTTTCGCTTCGTGTTAGCGTGTGGCAGCTCGTTGTCGGCATGGTTGTCGGAGCCATACAGCGTCTGCGTGCACCAATGGTGTTTCGCCGCCGACTACTTCGGTTGAGATTGCACCGAATAATAAAACTGCTGCAGTAAGCACTGCAGCAAGGCCTTGGTGGAGGCCTCATGCCTTGGTGCCTCATGCCTCCACCAAGGCCTCATGCCTTGGTGGAGCCAGATAGAGCCCAGCGGGACGTGGAACGCCCGCACGCGTTCGCGGCTCCAGCTATGAACCTCTGCCTCCCCCGTTACTGAAGCGCACTGTGGTAGTGTATGATGCTTGGTAGACGCCTATATCGAGTACCAGTGGTTAGTGTGTGCTTGTTAACTTTGCGCGGGATTCACGATACGCTGTGTCCAGGTATACGTTAAAAATTTCAGCTACCACAACGGTTAAATCATGATCATGGGCTGTAGTCGTCGCGATTGAGATGTGCCACTAGGCGACAACGTGGGTGTGACCACGTCAAACGATGCTATAGCTGCCAAACACCAATACACATTCTACCAAGCTCTCATATATCACTCAACAATAAGCACGACTTCTGTGAGTACACGTTTCACTTTCGTGTTATACGGATTCCTATGACGGAGGGATCAGAAATGTTTTTTTTTACTACATACATTCTCATATTGTCCTGTCTCGCAGCCTACTCAATTTGCCAAAATTTTCAAAACTCAAACTTTTTTTTATACCTCGCAAATTTACTACGAGTGACCAACGCTGCCGATAGTATTACTGTGAATAAAATGCAGGTACTCCAGGCGAATATTCACCACGTTGCTTTGAAATATTTTTTTGGCGCACTGGGAGCGTTTCATGGAAATGAAATAAAATGTTCTGTTTCGTGAATTTTGAAGGTTTTCCCATTAAGTACAGAAAACCAGACAAAAACAGAATTATCGGCCGAACATGCATGCTCGATCACTCGTGGAATCACCCAATAGCGTATGGCGGCACTTACACGAAACGTATACGGGTTGCTTTTAAAACACCAAAGAGGCCGTCTTACATGCGCATTAATATTTTGAACCAGAAGCCATGTTTCTATGCAAAAAGCTTATGCTCTTCAATTCCTCATTGGAAGCCTTGATGAGTGACAGCGGAAAAAGTTTCGGAGCCTCGAATGAAACTCTCTTTAAAGTAGGCACCGCACGTAGCAAAGACAAAGCAAACGAACCACTCAGACAGAGCGCAGAGTCTATGTTATACACACATTGGGGGGGCGTCGGCACGATTCTTTTAGATGTGAAGCATCTTATGGCGAAGCTTAATCCGGTGGTGGTGGTGGTGGTGGTGGTGGTGGTGTGCCGGCGTGACCACCCTTACTGCGCATGCGCAAACCTTTCAAAAAATAAAAAATAAGAAAACCTCCTCTCCCCCTCTCTCTCCTCTAGGCATCCCTCCCCGCGGCAACCACACCCTCACTGCGCATGCGCCTCCCCTCCTCTCTCCCCTCCTACGCTCCCCCCTCTCTCCTCTAGGCATCCCTCCCCGCGCTCCCACTGCGCATGCGCGTCCCCCCCCTCTCTCCTCTAATACGCTCCCCCCTCTCTCCTCTAGGCATCCCTGCCCACAGCGTCCACACCCCCACTGCGCATGCGCGCCCCCCCCCTCTCTCTCCTCTCCTACGCTACCCCCCCTCTCTCGCCTCGAGACGCCGACGCAGGCAGCGTCTGCTAGCGAGTTTCTTGGTTGAAAAAACCGACTGCTCGCGCTGCACAACCGTTCATTGTCCATCCCGTATATATGGCAATGGATCTTGACCTCCAATGTGGTGCCGGTGGGATATTTCTCCTGTGCGTTGTTGAACAATAAAAATTCGCAGCGTGCGCGTTAACTAAAAGCCGACTGCGGGTCTCTGTGTCCAGTCGGAGTCTTCGTCTCATTGCCCATTAGCAGCGATTGGCATGTTCCAGTAGGAAACACCGCTCCATCACTGCGTGCTTTGCGCCTCCTCAGTTTTCTCTCCTGCGCAACGCTGCGATAGCGCCAGCGTCAACGCCACCGCCAGTGTAAGCGTTAGCGCCCGCTGCTTCACATCTACACATGGTTCCCTTTAGCGGGAGATGGTGTAATTTTTTTCTTTGTCTGTTATTTCATGCTTGCTTGTTCACGATGAAATAACGACCCGCCTAGCTAACCACCCTCTTGAGCGACAATGTCACTAGGCGTGAATGATGCTGACATGTGATACTTAAATTTAGCTGCTTTGCAGATACCTAAACCATAAGCGCTAGCGTTGAGAAACCGTTCATATTAGCGTTGAGAAACAGCATATTATCTAAGCACAATGAGTAATGCTCTCAGTCGAGGAGCAGCTGTGCCTTCCAGCCCTAAAGGACAATTGACAGTAAAAGTGCTTGGACGAAGGTCCTCTAGACTTACGAGAGGACGATGCGCCGCGCAGTTGGATACAACAGTTGGAAACCATGAGCAAGCTTGTCATTCCGTTCGCCATACATGCAGACTCTAGGCTGCAGATTACTGCTGCTATGGACAAGTAATCATTGTGGTTATTAACACGTAAAACGCGTCAACATTTTGCAACCTTTAGGGCAAATGATACGGCGCAGGATTGCGAAGAGGACCTTACTCCCTGCATTGACACTGATCCATCTCTGCAAGCCGTGCGGACGCAATATACGAGCAGGCTTGAAGACGTCTGTCCAAGGACCGGTTTCAGAGACTCTGAAAGTAAGTATGTTTATACCATTGCGACGTTACAGATTCTTGGAAAATGTTTTATGTTGAAGATTAACATCAGTCATCAACAAAACATCGTCGTTGCACCTTGAACGCCCCCCCTCTACACATCACGCAGGTTACATAATCATCTCAGCTTCACCCGCATCTTTGGTAACACAAACGTGTTTAACACATCAGCACTACTGCAAGCCATCTGCATGTGGAATGATCTTCCCTATAATATCGCCTCTGATAGTAACCCTAACACGTTTCGGCACACCCTTGAGATATATTTTCTTGATATAGCGTTGTAAGATTTTTTAGGGGCGAAGCTTCTTAGGGTGTGGGTCTGTCCCTCCTCTGTAGTAGTAGTAGTAGTAGTTGTAGTAGGTAGGTAGGTAGGTAGGTAGGTAGGTAGGTAGGTAGGTAGGTAGGTAGCCACGTATAGTGGAATGTACCCACTCCACGTGATAAAGATGACGATGACGCAGTATAGTGGAATGTACCCACTACACGTGATAACGATGACGATGACGCTGATGACCATGAAGTATAAGCGCGTTCCTCTGTAGTAGTAGTAGTAGTTGTAGTAGGTAGGTAGCCACGTATAGTGGAATGTACCCACTCCACGTGATAAAGATGACGATGACGCAGTATAGTGGAAATGTACCCACTACACGTGATAACGATGAAGCGCGTTCCAGTATAGTGAAATGTACCCACTACACGTGATAACGATGACGCTGATGACCATGAAGTATAAGCGCGTTCCAGACCACACATTCTCTTTCTGCCATTGATGAAAACGATCGAGCTTCGCCCACTCATCATCATTCACTTCGTGGATATGGCGTGATTTTTTTAACGTTTAACTTTCAAGCTTTTCAATATTGTGAAGGGCTGCGCTTTCTTTTGGTTAACGGGCTGTAATCTGCTCTTTTGTATACTATTGAATTACGATGACTTACTGCATTCTTATTTTTGTTACGATGTATTTTGTTGTTATTATTTACCTGCACAATAACGTTGTTCCTTAGGAGTTTTGTTCTGATTTCACTGTAACCCCTCTTACTCAATGCCATCGGGGCTGTAAGGTAGTTTTCAATAAATAAATAAGTAATTTGTAGCAATCACAGTTCTTTCAGCAAACACATGAGTTGCGCGTTGCCTTACCGCAAAAAAAAAAAGCACTGAAGTCGCCTGATTGGTGAATTGCAGCGGCGATTTAGCTCATTGAAGATTCACTACACAGTGTGCTTAAACTTACTTTGGCTTACGTGTTTGAAACTTCGTTATGATCAGCGGTGAGTAGGAAATCGCCGCATATAAATGAATAAAAACAACTAGTGCCAATATTTAAATGTATAACTTGATCAGATCTGCAGATAAACTCATTCCTAATGACACGCAAGAGCAGTGCTTTCAATGATCTAACCTAAGTACAACGCTTCCATATTTTGAAGAAAAATATTGCAGGGCACATACGTCAAAATGTCACCAATTTTCGCTGCGCTCAATTATCGTCTCAACGCCCATAACCATCTCATCTCATAGGCTAACGGTTAGGTGCAACATAAACCCCAAAAGTGAGTAAGAGAAAAGCCACTGGGGAAGTAACATTTGCCTGTACTGGGAGACCTACTCCGGGTCGCACTAAACTCTACCGGACACTCACTAGAATTATTACCAGCCAAATACTTGGACACTGCGATACGCTGTGCAAGCAGGTGCTTATAAGCGCCAAGAACCTTAGGGTTGAGGCTTCTCCTTGCACGCCTGTGTCCGTCACGGGAAGATTCCGTGGATGTGAGAAACAAAAAAAAAAGGTTTAAAAATAGACTAATATCAATCATAATTGTGACAGAACAATATAAACCACCTATAAGCACAAACCCTTTCATACTAGTCCGCGACTTCAACGTGCACATTATGGATAGACCTTAGGGCCTATATTTGTCGTCGACGCTCACTGTCCGCTGTCATGGTGGTTAGAAAACCGTTGCTATAGTGGAAACATGTGTGTATGTGAATAAAAAAAAGGTTTACAATAGACAAACTACAATCGCAATTTGTGACAAAACAATAAAAAAACACCTACAAGCAAAAATCCTTTATATTAGTCAGCGACTTCAACGTAGACATTATGGACCTCAGGAACGAGCTTTGTCGTCGACTCCTTGTGTCACTTTATGTCACTCAATTTACATTATATAAGGCAACACTCGGGTAACATGTGAGGCACAAAGAAAGGTTTAACAATACACTAATATCAATCGCAATTGTGACAGAACAATATAAAACACCTACAAGCGCAAAAACCGTTTATACTAGTCGGCGACATCAACGTAGACATTATGGACCTTAAGACCTAGCTTCGCCCACTCGTCATCATTCACTTCGTGGAGATGCGTGCATTTTTTAGATGTGAAGCATCTTATGGCGAAGCTTAATCCGGTGGTGGTGGTGGTGGTGGTGTGCCGCGTGCCCACCCCCTTACTGCGCATGCGCAAACAGTTAAATAAAAATAAACAACCTCCTCTCCCCCTCTCTCTCCTCTAGGCATCCCCTCCCCGCGGCAACCACACCCACACTGCGCATGCGCCTCCCTTCCTCTCTCCCCTCCCCTTACACTCCCCCCTCTCTCCATCCCTGCCCGCGGCGTCTAACTCCCCCTGCGCATGCGCGTCCCCCCCTCTCTCTCCCTATGCTCCCCCCCTCTCTCCTCTACGCATCCCTGCCCACGGCGTTCACACTCCCACTGCGCATGCGTGTCACCCCCCTCTCTCTCCTATCCTACGCTCCTCCCCCTCTCTCGCCTCGCGACGTCCGACGCAGGCAGCGTCTGCTAGCGAGTTTCTTGGTTGAAAAAACCGAACTGCTCGCGCCGCACAACCGCTCACTGGCCATCCCCGTATATATAGGCAATGGATCTTGACCTCCAAGGTGGTGCCGGTGGGAGATTTCTCCTGTGCGTTGTTGAACAATAAAAAATTCGCAGCGTGCGCGTTAACTAAAAGCGGAGTGCGGGTCTCTGTGTCCAGTCGGAGTCTTCTGTCTCTCATTGCCCATTAGCAGCGATTGGGCATGTTCCTAGTAGGAAAAACTGCTCCATCACTGCCTGCTTTGCGCCTCCCCCAGGTTTTCTCTCCTGCGCAACGCTGCGATGAGCGCCAGCGTCAACGCCGCCGCCAGTGTAAGCGTTAGCGCCCGCTGCTTCACATCTACACATGGGTTCCCTTTAGCGGGAGATGGTGTAATTTTTAATCTGTGGTCTGCCTTAAAGGCTGATGGTCGGTCAAACCGTCTGATTATAACTTAGGAGAAATGCAAATACCACGAATGATAGTTACACATCTGAGCGTTCCTTTCACGATTTCACGATTTGAGTAGAATTTGCATTTTAACGCGATAGCGTAAAAGAGCTCGTTTCGCAGAAATTCCGGCGTCGGTGTGGGCGTCGTTGGTTGTGAGCGAAAAATCATCTTTTTCGTGACCGAAAAATCGAGAAAGATGCAAATAAAATATATGATAAAAATTTCCGGGTCCGAATGAGGATCGAACCCATGCGGATCTGTGTGGCCAGCAGGTGTTCTACCACACAGCCATGCGTAATTTTTTTTATTTATTGCAGTGCTTCAATTTTCAACCGTACAAATTTTCTACAATTGTTTCATGTACAATAGTGATTCCATGCGACGTACCCAATCGGGCGTATCTTTTTGTATTTTTTGTAATTCCAGAAACGAAGTTAAGGACTCTCGAATGCACGGAAATACATTGAAAAATATCTTCCTCTGCTTGGTAATGCAGTGAAAATAACTCTTGCTTCACAAACACACGTGTCCTGTATACATACGTCACAATAGAACATGTAATATCGCAGTAATATTGCGTGGTTCAAAAGTACATTGCCGTTGGGCGTCATAACACGTGAATATCATAACGACTTCGGTTGTTTAAAGCCGGCCACCCATTTCAAAAGGCACACACGTTAAGTGCGGGCTCCCCTTAACACCACGTAGCGGGTGCATAGCAAGTTTGAACTAAGTGGTTGACGTACGCACTAGGGACAGGATATCGCTATCGCGTTCAATTATTAAAGGCGAAGCTTAAGGGTCCGACAATTTTTACGTGTTTTTACCTGTGCCTCTGACCATCAAGGTGCACCAGTACTTTTGGACCAGCAGCTGCCCTCAGCAGTGAAGTTCTACGCTAATTTACAGCCCCATCACTAAAAAAACAGTTACAAAATTTCGCGATATGGAAATAGTTAAACAAACTGTAGCTCAAACCGGATGAAATTAAGTTTTTTACTAACACTTGGCCAACATACGGTGTAGCTCCAATGGTAAGCCTAGACTAGAGGCATTGGCTTCAGAGTTGCCACAACATGATGTACTTCTGCATACGCATGTTCTTAAACGTATCACGTTCCAGTCATTCTCCTGTTGTCTACACCCCTCTTCTAAACTGCGATGTAGCAGGCAAGGCCAACATATAGCTCAGGCAGAGTTCAATGCCTTTCTACCAAGAATCCTCTGTCTCTTTCTCTCCATGCCCATTAGTGGGACATGTTCTTAATACTGGAACTAATAATGTGAGTCAAACAGAATGTCGAGCGAGTGCCCGATGCCATTGAATCACACATCTCACACACCAAGCGGGCAGCGACTATATTTTAGTTTACAGGGGTTGAGTTACATTCAATTTTTCTCGCAATTGATTGATTTTTAATAAAGATTTTTTTCTCTCTCTCTTACGGAGCTGATGGCACAGATATGCGACGATTTGTTGAGTAAAAGTGAATCAGTGAATCAGACTGATTCGAACAATTAAGACAAATAAACTGACTTGAGATCTATCATGGGTCTCAAACGCGAGGCCACGAACTTCTCGCTAGCGGCCCGGCCCACACATGCCTGACTTAATCCGATTTTTTTTTCGATTTTCTTAAAAAGTATGTTCATAAACTATAGAGACTAGCCTCCGGCATTTTTTAGTAGGCATCCAATATGGTTACCACGTGGTAAAACCACCGCGGAACAAAAACTCATTCAGAATCGGCTTCTATATTTCAATCATTCTTGAAATCAGTATAGATATGATTCAAGAATTCTGACTTCAAACACTCTTTAGAAGTCACCATATCAGAGATATGGGAAAGGCCCCCCTGTCAAAAGGCAACGGTACGCGATATTTTGCTCAAACTACACTCCCACACCCCTCCCACCCTAACCTCCAAATTTGTGACTGCAGCCCGCTAGCTGAGGCAAGTTTGAGACCCCTGCGATATATAACAGAAAATAGAGGACACTAAATATAAGGGCCCTATATGAGTACACTATATGAGGACACTATATGAGGACACTATATGAGTACACTATATATAGGAGGCTCGTATTGACCAGATCTGTATATTCTCTTGCATGGTGGCGTGATATGCTCTGTTTTTGCTTGCGTGTAGTTTCGTAGAGCTGATACCGTTTCAGTTGCCTTAAATGGCTCTTAGTTTCTTGAAGCTGAGAACTAAAAAAACTTTTGTTTTTCTTTGCACCGACGTTGTAGCTGATGAGGAAGACACAACGAATGACGAAGAACAGAATGAAAGCAAGTGCTGGTATAAACAGCTCAGAAGGTGCCTCCAGAGGCAGATCAACCAGATACGGATAAAAATGACGAAGATTGTGGCCAGGAATGAGGTCCCCAAGACGTGGACCTACGATGGTATATGCAGGTGCGTGAATATAGAGTACTCATGTCGCATTAGCATTTTGTACAGATAATTCATAACTATTGCTATTTAGGTGTTGCGTGCGCTATGAAAAAGCATGCCGAATTTTAAAACTGGCAGCAGATCTTCAAAGGTGATCATTATATTTTCATGCCAATTTATTGGAAGATATTCACACAAAGACATGTCCCCGCCAGTTGGACCGCTTAATACTACGGCTAAACATAGCACTTATTTTCACGGAAATAAATTTCTCTGACAGCGGCAAGATAGAGAAATGTTCATGAAAAGAAAAATATGTCACACATTCATTTCAAGAACGAAGCTATGAGGGAAATAGTCGAGTATTTTTCCGAATAAAAGCTTCTTAGTTGACGAAAGACAATACCCTTGCCTGAGATTCATACTCAGTACCAATGCCTTTCATGGCTGGTCGCTCTGCGATCTGAGACAACCTGGAGGCTGACAGGTCTGAGCGCTAATTAATCGGCAACTTGAGGCACACTGAGTGAATCGGCTCGTGCAGAATCCCTTTAAGATGTGGAAGTTCGTGTCGCAAACTGCTTTCTCTTGGACGTTTTCTTCCACTGCTGCCCACTCGAATCTACTACGTATCCCACAGTATGCCTAGTTTTTGCCTGCCTATTTGTTATGATGAGTGGGGTATTAGTTCCTTTATTAGGTGTAGGCACAATAACTCCCGTGTCACAGTGACACGTTGATTCTGGAGCATGGCTGAGAGTCTGTTAATACCAACATCCTACACGAAAAGCCGAAATTGTCGCTAGGCCACAATTGTCCATGCACACATACCAAACGCCGAAAAACAGTCAAATGGTAATACGCCCGTTCGGCCGCGTACTGAGCGGCCAATGTCTGCTCGGCTAACAGCAGCCAGCATATCATAAGTGGCTAAATGTATACTAACAAACTGGATTCGCTGGGTAAGAGGGTGCATATACAAAGAGACGAATGTGAATGGGAGCGAAGTCTCAAAAGAATGTCCATTGCATTAACAAAAAGCAAGTATGCGACGACCGAGACAAAAACAGAGGGTACTTTCGAAAAAATTTGGCAGCATGGTATATTATGTAACACTTGAAGGCGAAAGCTTCCTGTAACCTTCGTAATGCAATCGGGAACGAGCCCTCTGGCAAGACAAAGGGAGCTGCAGTGTGAGGCGCACGCATTGAATTACCTTGAAGTTGTCAGTAGACTGCAATGTTCCTGCCTCCCTTAAGTACGCGTATTCTACACCTCACGTGGCGTTGTACTGCCTCCGAGTCCAACCCCTCTTTGACCAAACGACGAGGCCTGTGCTGACGTCATCACGTCGTATCGTCGCCTAATCAAACAGGGCCCGAATTCGGAGGCAGATGTGAGGTCATGTGATGGCATCATCATATGACGTCACGATAACACCAATGTGAAGTCACAAATGTGCGCTTTCTGTGGCGTCATGATGACACCGTGGTGACGTAGGTCGCGTGGGTCTTCGTGCCACATCAATCGCCTGCCGTGTTTGACTCTAGAGGCCGCGCAACGTAGCACTTGAGGAAACCGCAAGGTTCTTCGACGGGGCTTTGTTGTGAGTTGTGCAGACGTAACTAGACATGGTGTTCTAGTGGTTCTGGTGCTGCGCTGCTGGCCCTAAGGTCGCGGGATGAAATCCCGGCTACGGCGTCTGCATTTCGATGGAGGCCAAATCTCAGAGGCTCGTGAACTTAGGTGCATTTTAAAGAACCTCAGATGGTCGAAGTTTCCGGATCTTTCCAGTGCGGCGTCCCACATAATCTTATTGTGGTTATGGGATGTAAAATTCTAGAATTTATTATTAGTTATATAGAGGTAGGGGAAACCTAAGGAATCAGAGCCCTGTTCACAAAAGTGCATGGCGCTAGAGTTGTGCCTATGAGAAGATTTCCGACAATCCTTGTACAATTAGGGTGATTAGCCAACCTGGTTTCCTAATGAGAACAAGCACTTACGAAAAAAAGCCGGCAGATCCCACGCACTGTGGGAATCGATGTAATGCGAAGCAGCCAGGAAGGAGCAAATCCTGCTTTAGATAATTTGCATGTCATGTTTGACATGTTAGGACCTGTCATTTATGTTCGTCATACAGTCACTTCGCGCAATACCAATTTTGGTGTATATCAAGCTAGCGAACTGGACGCAAGCGCACCATGAGCGTGGCATGTAAATGGGGTTGTAGATGACACGCATGCCAATATTTTCATGTTACCACCTGCCACTTATGTTCGTTATACAGTCATGTCACTCAATACCAAATTTGGTGTATATCAAGCTAACGAAACGGCCGGAGCGCGCCATGAGCGTGGAATGCAAGTCATGTCGCTCATGACATGTCATGATTTCCATATTACCACTTGTCATTTATGTTCGCCATACAGTCATGTCACTCAATACCAAATTTGGTGTATATCAAGCTAACGAAACGGCCGCGAGCACGCCATGAGCGTGGCATGCAAGTCATATCGCACATGACAAGTCATGATTTTCATATTACCACTTGTCATTTATGTTCGTCATACAGTCACGTCACTCAATACCAAGTTTGGTGCATATCAAGCTAACGAAACGGCCGCGAGCGCGCCATGAGCGTGGCATGTAAATCATACTTTTCATGACAAGTCAGTCATGATTTTCATGATATGACCAGCCATTTACGTTCGCCATAGAGTCATGTTATGCCACACGAAATTTGGTATAAATCCCATTAACGATACGGCCGGGAGAGCACAAAGTCGTAGGCGGCTAGATAGATAGATAGCCAGATAGCTAGATAGATACGCTCAAAGTCGCCGAAGTTCGCTAAGAAATGCTTCGCATTTAAAAAAATACAAAAAATCTTTGTGAATTCCACGGCAGGTTCGCCAGGACAACACACTACAATATATGACGTGGTAACCGCTAGGATGGCGAGAGTTATCACTCCCAGAAAATGATGATAATGACAACAACAATGGTAGAGTACATAGCGAGACCCTGTACTCGTCTACCCACGGATAGAGTAGGCCCGTAGCATGGCATGACACTCATAGTAATGTGAGTTCTCACTCAGTTAGCCACGAAAGCATGAACACTTCTTTACGTAAGCTGGAAGCTCAAAAGTAGCGATTGCAATGTCCGTAACCGCTCCTCACATAAAGTGCGTTTTAGTAGAGTACCGCTGAAAATAAACATTTGTTCTCTGGCGTGTAACAGCTGAAATGATTAAAAACATTTTTTTTAAATGCGAAGTATTTCTTAGCGAACTTCGGCGACTTTGAGCGTATCTATCTATCTATCTATCTATCTATCTATCTATCTATCTATCTATCTATCTATCTATCTATCTATCTATCTATCTATCTATCTATCTATCTATCTATCTATCTATCTATCTATCTATCTATCTATCTATCTATCTATCTATCTAGCCGCCTACGACTTTGTGCTCTCCTGGCCGTATCGTTAATGGGATTTATACCAAATTTGGTATGGCATAACATGACTGTATGAAGAACATAAATTGCTGGTCATATCATGAAAATCAGACTAACTTGTCATGAAAAGTATGATTTACATGCCACGCTCATGGCGCGCTCGCGGCCACTTCGTTAGCTTGACATACACCAAATTTGGGATTGAGTGACATGACTGTATGACGAACATAAATGACAAGTGGTAATATGAAAATTATGACTTCATGAGCGACATAGGACTTGCATTCCACGCTCATAGCGCGCTCGCGGCCGTTTCGTTAGCTTCATATACACCAAATTTGGTATTGAGTGACATGACTGTATGACGAACGTAAATGACAAGTGGTAATATGGAAATCATGACTTGTCATGTGCGACATGACTTGCATGCCACGCTCATGGCGTGCTCGCGGTCGTTTCGTTAGCTTGAGATACACCAAATTTGGTATTGAGTGGCATGACTCCATCACGAACATAAATGACAAGTGGTAATATGGAAATCATGACATGTCATGAGCGACATGACTTTCATTCCACGCTCATGGCGCGCTCGCGGCCGTTTCGTTAGCTTGATATACACCAAATTTGGTATTGAGTGGTATGACTGTATGGCGAACATAAATGACAAGTGGTAATATGGAAATCATGACTTCATGAGCGACATGACTTGAATTCCACGCTCATGGCGTGCTCGCGGCCGTTTCGTTAGCTTGATATACACCAAATTTGGTATTGAGTGACATGACTGTATGACGAACATAAATGACGAGTGGCAATATGGAAATCATGACTTGTCATGTGCGACATGACTTGCATGCCACACTCATGGCGTGGTCGCGGCCGTTTCGTTAGCTTGATATACAGCAAGTTTGGTATTGAGTGACATGACTGTATAACGAACATAAGTGGCAGGTGGTAACATGAAAATCTTGGCATGCATGTCATCTACAATGCCATTTACATGCCACGCTCATGGTGCGCTTGCGTCCAGTTCGCTAGCTTGACATACACCAAAATTGGTATATCGCGACGTGACTGCATGACGAACACAAATGACAGGTCGTAACATGTAAAACATGACATGCAAATCATGTAAAGCATGATTTGCTCCTTCCTGGCTGCTTCGCATTACATCGATTCCCACAGTGCGTGGGATCTGCCGGCTTTTTCTGGTAGCGACGCCTATTTAAATTCCTTTGGTGTTTTTTATAAAGCATCCCGGTTGTTCTCTCAATCGGTATTTGTAAAAGGCGAACTTATTTGGAGAATATATTCTTAAGTCCTGTGGCAAATATAACACGCAAGAAATGCAAAGAAAGTTGATAGTGCCGATTTATTCTCTTAGTAACATCTGGACGAATTCAACGACGATTGCACATCTGACTTAATAAGCTTACGAATAATCAGTACTAAATAAAAAGTAGAGCCAATTCCATGCAGTGAAAGCTGTCGAAAGAGCGAAGCGATTTTGTACACACTTCTGCTGCCACTCGCGACGAGAGTCTTCTCCTTGGGGCCTAAGAGAAGCCTTGGGCATCATCGTAAACGGTGCGGTCCACATAAACATACGCCCTTATACACAAACCACGTCGCCTCGTCTCCGCCGCGCAACGTGTGGCTTCAGTAGTTGCCGCCGTGTCACTCCTGCACACGAAGGAGGAAAAATGTTAACGCGATAGCGTTAAAGAGCTCGTTTCGCAGAAATTCCGGCGTCGGTGTCGTTGTCTGCGTCGGCGTCGTTGGTTGTCAGCGAAAAATCATAATCTTGTCCGTGACCGAAAAATCGAGAAAGATGCAAATAAAACAAATAATAAAATATTCCGGGTCCCAGTGAGGATTGAACCCAGGCCGTCTGCGTGGCAAGCAGGTGTTCTACCGCACAGCCACGTCTCTGCTTGGAAATGCAGTGAAAATAACTTGCTTCACAAACACATGGGTTCTGTATACATACGTCACAATACAACATGTAATATCCCAGTAATATTGCGTGGTACAAGCGTACATTGCCATCGGGCGTCACGACACTTGAATATCATAACGACTTCGTGGTTTAAAGCCGGCCACCCATTACAAAAGGCACACATGTTACTGCGCGTATTCCCTTAACCCCACGTAGTGGGTGCATAGCAAGTATGCACTAAGTGGTTAAATGACGCCACAGGGACGGGATATCGCTATCGCGTTCAACTCTTAAAGGTGAAGTTTATAATGGTCCCACCATTTTTACGTGATTTTACCTGTGCCTCTGATCATCAAGGTAGATCAGTACTTCTTGACCAGCAGCTGCCCTCAGCAGTGAAGTTCTACGCTAATTACAGCCCCATGACTAAAAATACTGTTGCAAAATCTCGCGATATCAAAATAGTTAAACAAACTGTAGCTCAAACCGGATGAATTAAGTTTTTGCTAACACTTTGTCAATATACGGAGTAGCCCCAATGGTAAGCCTAGACTAGAGGCATGGCTTCAGAGTTGCCACAACACGATGTACTACTGCATACGCGCGTTCCTTAACGTATCACTTCCAGTTAGTCTCCTCGTGTCTACACCCCTGCACACACCTTACTGCGCGTATTCCCTTAACACCACGTAGTGGGTGCATGGAAAGTATGCACTTAGTGGTTGAAGTACGTACTCGGGACAGGATATCGCTTTCGCGTTAAACTTTTTTTTACGTTGTTGCAATGAATTTCTCAAGTTGTATGAAATTTTCTTAAATTAGCTTGTTAGGTTGTAAATAGCGATGTTGTATTAAAGATAACCAGGATTTAAATGGATACGAGGCATTCTTAGCCAGCTGTACCGCCTTTCATTTCTACATATGGTATACAATTGTACTCGGAAATGTGCTGCATCCTGCTGCACGCTCAATCTGTATCAATATGCCCACCTGCTATGATCTCGATGTTGATACTAGCAGTAGTGAAAATAAATAAATTGTAGCGACGAAGAGCAGGCGCTATAGTGGGTCACCATCTCCAGTGCTCGTGGACGACGCTCGCTCTCGGGGTCCGTGAATTAAGGCGTTGATGAAGCTACCGGTTTAATCTTACGCCAGCGTTCAGCAAGCGGATTTTTAAAATAAATGAACAGAAAATCAATTCAACAGCACGTGGGAACAGTTCAATGACCACCCATGAAAGGGGTACTGACACAAAAACTTTGGCCTCGCGTTTTTTTGCTGCAATGTTTTGCTGGGGTCCTGTTAGTCATAACACGGCACCTCGTTTGCTGCAGCGCGCGACAGATATTTAATTACAGGCTCCTCATTACCGACCAGTTTCAGTTTCGGTTTGAGAGAGCTCGAAAAACGACAAGCCGCCGGGTGCAACTATCACCACCTAGCGTGCGCAGCTCTCGATCACGCCAGCACACAGAACTGTGACGCAGTTCCGCATGGTCTGCATCAAGAAGTCCTTTCGAATAGGAAACGGGACAGCAGTGTCGCCAAACACAAAACTTTCAACACGTGCGCCGCCGCCATGGACTGGCGCCCAGCCGCCAAGAAGTATAGACCGCTGGAACAAACGCGGCAAAAGAAAATGGCCGCTATGACGTCATCACAACTTGTTGCAGCGTGCTCACGTGAGGGAAGTAGGGGGGTCACCGAGGGTCACCTCTGATGGTGTCAGGAGCGCGAGGGAGTCGATCGCTCACGCAAACTTCAAAATTAATTTAAAATACCTTCCAAGCTATATTCGCTGTTGATATTTTGCAGATGATGTACACATTAGAGCTGTGCACGGGCCGAATTTTCGAGCCCGGGCCCGGCCCGGGCCCGCTGACTGCGTCGAAGGCCCGCCCGAGCCCGACGCTTAAGGGCTGCGTGCCCGCCCGGCCCGGCCCGACGTACAAAAAACAAAAGCTCGGGCCCGGCCCGGTCCGGCCCGATCTTATGAAGTTTCGCTGCGGATACAAGATATCTTTTCCGATAATGTGGCATATTATTCAACATATCAAAGCGAAACATAAGCAGTCGACACATGACAGTCACCATAAACACATATTAGAAGTTGTCGTGTAAATATAACAAGCTATCCAACGATTCGGGCTCAGTGAAGTGCGGCGCTCCTGCATCACATATCCAGCCAGACTAAAGTTCCTTTCGCAGCTCACTCTTGTAGCAGGAATAGCCAATGTCTTTTTCGCAAGCATACCAAGCTTGGAATATTTAGGTTGCTTGTTCTTCAAGGAGTTTAGTACTTAAGATGCAGGACAGGGGGATGAATCCATCGATAGATATCAAAAGGCTCGTCTTGTGTGACCGGTAAAATTTTGTCATTGTTGCTCTGCTCACTAAATAATTCTAAGCATTGCTTCTCTGTGGCAGGCTGCTCTCCACAATTTTGTACACTCTCTTCCCAAAGCGAAGAAATAATCCACCGTAAGTTTGATTCGGGCTTTGCAGCTGGCCCGGCCCACCCGATAAAAAAAAACAAGATGGCCCGAACCCGGCCCGGGCCCGAGGAGAGAAGACGTCGACGTACCCGAACCCGGCCCGCGGGCCGGGCCGGGCTCGGGCTTTCGGGCTACCCGGAGCCCGTGCACACCTCTAGTACACATGTTCACGGGAATCGAACCCGCAGGCTGTCTCGGCCGCGAAATTTTGTGTCAGTACCCCTTTAATAGCTCGTGTAGCCCATAATTGTTAGCATAAGTAGACCTTCTGTTTTCTTGATGCCGGTCCTGACTTTATCGCCTTCAGGAGGACACGAAAAAGCTGCCACCAGATCAGCACAGTCGAAGCCTGCCCGCAAGTCCTGCAAGACGCCATCAGCAAAATGGAGGACTCGATGAACACCGCTCAAGCGCTGCTGTGCAAGGACAACCGAACACTGCTTAGAAGTCAGTATAACCACATCCATTACGAGCTAGACTGCTATTTTACTTTTCTCCCTACGCATGACTTGCCGGTTGTTTCGAAATAAGCGTACTGGTACACGCTCACTACACATAGCTCGGAATTGTGGAGCCTGCCCACCATGTTACGTAGCTAGGGCGCCCTTGCTTTATAGGATGCGGAGGGTATGATTTATCCCGTATAATAAAGAATATTATACACACCTGTGTGGTAGAAGATGCATTTTTTTGGTTAGTCAGAGAAAAACATTTCATGCGCTTTGAAGAGTGTCAGTTTCGCAGATTATAGAAGTTATCAAACGCGTGATAGTAATTGAACTGTGTACACCTTTATTTTCAATGACAATTGTAGTGAAGAATTATATTTTAAACATTAATAACAATAATATATTTGAATACACCATCACTTTGATTGATTCGGCAGGAGTGCCTCCGTTCCGAGAAAATAGTCATCATATTTAAGTCAACTAGGTTTGCATTCAGAGGCATGCTTCACTGCACAGCGTTAAGCATACCAATTAAAGTACCCCGCGTGTGATGGAAAGAGAAAGAGTGCCGTTACTATTTCCTTCAGCCAGAAGCCACAACCCTGTAAACTTGGTCAAAATGGATGTCTGTCCTTGTGTCAAGGACCATGTTCAGTAATGTTAAATTCGCTTAATTATACTCAGGTTTGACGTCGAACATCTTGTAACCAAAAATGCACCAGTGCAAGAAATCAAATTGATGTCGCTTCAAATGCGCTTCTTCTTATCGCCTCAAAAAACATGCACCTACATGATGCTTCAAAAAAAGTTTGATACAAGTTTTTTAAGCATTTCATTACACCAAATATGGTTATTGATCATGTCATCCAAATGCCCTTGAGGTGATTATCAGGAAGATGTACAAGCGTGTCCTCGATCTCGCAATAAACACGTCCAACCTGAGCCTTATGGTCCTGAGGACGGCAACCACTTTCACTGGGCTCCCGGAGGCCCACTTGACCAGTCAATAGACAAGACTTTAAACGACGATATCGGGACGCCGCCTATTATTCCGACTACACATCCACCCCAAACATTGACGGAAGAGCGATTACGCATCACCGAAGTGTGGAGATACGTCCTGCCCGTGCGCTCTCTTCTGGCCACCATGACACGTGACGACCACGTGACGCCTTGCGCGGTCAGAGGCACTGGCCGGCCACTATGGGAACAAACGGCATCCTTTATGTGGAATAATAATATAATAATTGATGAACTTTAACGTCCCAAAAGTACGTTTTACGTGGAAGCCCCCGGCCTTCACCGTGGCGAGAGGCAGCGGGTGAGGCAGGGGTTGCATTGGTGCACTAGTCCACAAAAACGTCGCGGTGAGTGGCCCAACCTTCAGAGCACAAATATGGACATGCGAAGGAAGTCGCCATAGCGCTAGCTGCCGCTGATTAGGACACGCGTGTCATCATCACCAACTCGAGAAGGGCCTGCAGAAATATTGAACAAGGGTGCGCTCCTCACTTTGCGTATCGCACCCTTCCCAACAGAAATTACATCGGGCTCCCGCGTCTTGAATGATCATGTGGGTTCCAGCTCATATGGGTCTCGAATGCAAAGAAACGCCAGATGCCGCTGCCCACGCGCTCACTCTCCGGCCAACACCTTCAGAGGCTTCTGAAATGGATCCCGAACCCAATCCCGCCTTTACTTTTTGAGAAATTAGTCAATGCTACCAAATTGGCCACGCCATTTATCCTACACACTGTAAGGGCCTTACAAAGGCAGAGGAACGCACACTCCTCCACATTTAAACCAAAACACTACAGAGCCCGGCAGTTTTAAAACACTTTGATTCTGCATAAACAGGAAAATGCCCACACTGTGCGGAGAAGTCTTCTAACACCTCCACATGCTGTGGGCATCCCAATTAACGCCGAGCCTCGCCCCGAAATCGAACTGGGAGGCAGTCCCACTCGGCTGTTCCGACCTGTCGAGCCAGAAAGCCCTGGTCGATCGAGTCCGAGTCACGGCGGTCGCCAATGGGCTCCTGCAGTGAGGAGTCCACCTGTTTGTTGTGAGGGGTGGCTCCCCCTGGCCACCACAAACTTCCTTGCTGTATATACGACATTTTTTCTCTCTCTCCTCAAAGGGGCATAAACCATTTCCGCAAAAATATAGATTGCGGGTAGAACATTCTTTCAAGAAAATTAGCATTTGTTAAACTTCAACAATCTTGTACAGCATTTCACAACGCTGAATCAAGGACAGAAAGTTAGCCAGCAGAGAGGTACGCATGTAAAGTGCCCTACATATG
Organism: Rhipicephalus appendiculatus; assembly: GCA_030522465.1. Taxonomy (NCBI): domain Eukaryota; kingdom Metazoa; phylum Arthropoda; class Arachnida; order Ixodida; family Ixodidae; genus Rhipicephalus; species Rhipicephalus appendiculatus. Next base: position 74,149 of record JALIZH010011596.1, read on the forward strand.
TTAGAAAAAATATTTTGTGTTATGTGAGCACTCTACTTATTTCTTCTGCAAAGAGACATACGTGGGAGTACCCAAAAGTAACCGGACCGGCACTGCATTGGGCGGAACTACCGTAGAACGGAGTTATCTCGCTAGGCGAGCCACACCTCTCCACAGTGCCACACCTCTCCACAGTGGCGTAGCCAGGGGGTGGCACACCGGGCACATGCCCCCCCCCCCCCCCCCCCCGAAATTTTTTTCGCCATGGCATGCAGAGCGAAAAATTACCATTTCAAGGAAGTGCCACCCCCGAAATCAAGGAGGTGCCCCACCCCCCCGAAAGAAATTTCTGGCTACGCCCCTGCCTCTCCAGTTCATTGAATCCGTTGGATTCTTCCATGAAGCTTTTCTTTGGGTATAGCGATATTTTCTGTGTGAAAGGTGTTTCGTGTGCTCGGCGTTTTTGTCGTCATGGCCGATTGAACTGAGCAGAGGGCGACTGCGAAAGTTTCTTCCCTTCTCCAGTAAAATTCCTTAGTAACTATTCTGATATTAAACACTGTTCACAAGGATGATGCGAAGGAAATACGGGTTTTAGTGACTTTCTCTCTGAAAAAAGGGCGACATGTCGCTTCCTGAATAACCGCGTTCTGGATGTCCGTCAACTTCACGAGCGGACGAAAATACAAAAAAAAATGTTGCAGTGGCTTAGCTCGGCTATGCCAGGATATACGTAGCGTTAGCAAAGGTTCAGCTGATTATTCTTAGCTTTCCTGTTTGTCTAGATTGTCTAGGATTAGCTTGATTATCATGCTTACTGCTGCTCCAATGACACACACACACGGTATACGTATTATGTGGCACATGTATATTTTTGCTCAACGTCAGGTTGCTTCTCTATTGCCACAAAGACGGCTTGGTGATCAGTGAAGTAACACGCTGCCCTCTCTATGGCCCCAACACAGTATTCTGTTCATTCTTCCTACCCTCAACCGCTAATTACTAGGCAACTACTTCGGGATCTGATGAGTCACGCTTCTCCGCTCTTCTGCGCCGTTGAGCAGCATTTGCGCTCTCCTTCTCCATGGATATACCACACTGGCAAACGCCAGTCAGAAGCGCAGCGGCTCCAGCGCAGTGTCAGACGGTGACTGCACAGCGAAGGCGAAAAGCTGCGTGCGCGCCGGCGCCAGTGCGCCTACCACGGCTACGACGTCACTCCTCTGGAATGCGCAGACCGGCGGCGGTGAGTTGCGCGCGGCGGCGGCGGAGTGCGCGGGAGATGCCGGCTCCGGTGTGCCAGCTGTGTGACATCACTGATCCTCGCGCATGCGCAGCACGGCTCTTGATGTGCCGCGCGAAACGGGTTTGGCTAGGCCAGTGTAGCTAACGCTACAAAAAAAGGTTTTGGCATTTGTGCTTGAAGACCAACGATGGACCACTAAAGAGTTGGACAAGATATCTGTTACGGCTTGCAGCTGGTCAAGGAAACTTTAACGGAAGATTTGGGGATTAGAAGGGTCGTTGAGAAATTTCTGCCTCGATTGTGGACAAACGAGCAAAGGGCTGGTCGAGGAAACAAAAGCCGTGCTTTGAAAGAACAGCTCCGAAGCTACCGAGACATTCGATACATTGTTGTTACTCATGACTAGTCATAGAGCTATTCTTACCACCACGAAAAAGAAAATTGACGTGCGCTCACAGTTTACTTAAAGCAGTCATTACAAAAAAAAAAGAAACATGGGGTGCGAGAACCTATTTTCACAAAAAAAAAAAAATAAAATCACTGTGGCCCGCGAAAAGCTTCCTGGGAGAATCCACCGGGTGCAATGAACTCGAGGGTGTGGCACGATGCTCGCCTAGCGGGGGGAATGGCGTACTAAAGTAGCTCCGCCTAACGCAGCGCCAGTGCGGTTACTTTTGGCTACCCCTCGTAGTGCGTCTTTTTCGCGTTTAGTTGAATATTTCAATAGTAATTCACCATTATTTTAATCTGCGCCAGTCGCGCCTTCATTTTTTGCATCTGCTCGCTTTATCACTTCATGGTCCTGAATAAGTTAGTATCCACTCTCCTGAAACTCTTAGTGTTGATCTTTTAGCCCAACTACACATAAACCGCGCGCAAACATTTTCTGTTGCACATATCGACAAAGATCCGCCTATTTATCCAAGCACACGCTTCCGTTTAAAAATATCAGGGCCAGTGTAACCGCGATGGTAAAATGGTCCTGCACTGCAACTACCAGAACAAAGTGGCATTAATAAGTTCAGAAATATGTGCACGTTGAAAAACCTGCTAATTTACTCGTCACAAAAACCATGTCTATGATCAACTGCAATATTCACATGTCTGATTTGCCCTTATGAAAGCTCTTTGATTTCTGACAAGAACAGTGTCACTGGCCTCATTTCTTTTGCCATGTCTCTATCTTGCAGACTTGCTTCAGAGCTACAAGTACTGGAACGTAACTCAGTTCACAAGATGCGCGACTAACATCAAGGTGGTACACATTGCGGACTACCTTTTCGCAACCAAGAGGCTGCAAACCGAGTGCAAGTAAGCGAAGTCGTTTATAGGGGCATTCTTTTTTTTTAAATGTGAAGCATTTCTTTGCGTACTGCAGGCACTTTCAGCGTGTCTATCTATCTATCTATCTATCTATCTATCTATCTATCTATCTATCTATCTATCTATCTATCTATCTATCTATCTATCTATCTATCTATCTATCTATCTATCTATCTATCTATCTATCTATCTATCTATCTATCTAGCAGCCTACGTCTGGCTGCACTCGTCATCACCCTCTCACTTCGGGTAAACCAAAATTAGTATGGGAGGATAAGGTGGCTTGACGAATATGACTCCCTGGTCAGGACATGAATAACCTGATAATCCCGTCGCGTACGTCGTCAAACCCTTTCCGCCAGACACGTGTGACACATACACGTATGCCACGGGTGGGTACGTGCCACAGGTATGCGAGTATGTGCCACAGGTGATTGACAGTTTATATCTACCCGGGAACAGCGAGAACAGACACTTGTAGTTTTAAGGCGAGAGCGTTAAGAAAAAATTACACCATCTTCCCAAAGGGAACCCGATGGGATGCGAAGCAGCCCCGTTGCGCACGGGTGGCGTCACGGGTTGAACGGCGCTAACGCGGGTGCTGCGGTGAGCGCTGGAAGATTCGTTTGAAGCGATGGCTGGCGTAGGTCTTGTCGTTTCTTCAGTGGACACGGGCGCTGGACCGGAGCTGGCGCGCGTTTGCCTTGACTACCACGGCCTTGTGATCGGTGAAGTGCACGCTGAGAGGTTCCTGCAGACATTCGACGTCGAAGTTGGCAAAGACCAGATCGATGCACGTTCCCCTTATCGTGGTGGGTAGTTTCCGTTCCGCCGACACGCACTTCAGCGAGTGCACGTCACGCATGTAATCGACGAGCCATTCTCCTCCTCCTCTGCTGACGTCAACGTTCAAGTCTCCCGCGACTATAAGAGGCGCGCGTCGACACGCCTCGCCGCAATCAGTCAGCGTCTCCTCGAGACAGCGCTCGAGGCGAGCGCGACAGGCGAGGGAGAGTGACGTCCCGCTCCCCTCGCAGTGCTGCTGCTGCGGCGTGACCTACTTGGCACCGCTCCAACACCTGCGGCGAGGGGAGCGCGTTGCGGCGCGTTCGTACGCACGCACGGAGGGAGGGACAGCGTTACACAGCGTAGTCAAAGAGATGCTTCGCATCTAAAAGCTGACTTCGGCAGCGTTGACCCGACGATTGAAAAGAATAAATGTCAGGGTGCCCAGCAGGAATCGAAGTCCAGCATTCTGCGTGACAATCAAGTATTCTAGCACAGAGCCACGCAAGGTCTGGGAACCGCTTTTCAAATAAACCCTAAGGTTCGTGAAACGTCAATTGTGCTTGCGGCGCTCGCTTTCTAATTTTATAAACATTAAATATGTACTCCTATGATACAGCCGTCACGTCGGGTTAACGTCAATTGTAGTTCAGCGCCATCCACTGAAGTTGATTTATGTAGCAGTGTCCACGGCTACCATCCTCGCGAGCACAAGCGCTACATATCACATTACCGCTTCTGGTGTTGCTAATACACATGTTGCTGTTGGCATCGTTACGCAACTGTAAACAACTGGTTATATAAAACATATGCGACTGTTCAACATATGTCTGTGCGTACAACATTTGTACATGTCTTTAGCGTCATTTAGTAACGTTTCGCTCAATAAAAAAGTTAAAAAACAGTCAACTTCTCTCCGCATGCTTCGCATAACGTCGATTCCCAAGGTACGTGGGATCTGCCGAACTTTTTTTTTATTTATGTTCAACGGTTTTTTTTTTGTTTGTTTGTTTTGCTTCGAAGGAAAGCGTACTTGCCAGAGGCAGTGGTAACTGAGAAATGCTGCGGAACACTTCGTCGCGATTATCCGATCGGCGCGGTGGGGAAGTAGTACGCCTAAAATGGGCGGGAATCAGTGAAAGGGGTGCGCGACAGTGATGATACAGTGGATGGATGGAAGTTTGAATGCATACTGTTTGGCCTCCCCTTTATACCAGGGTGACGAGCTGTCTGTGCTCCAGCTACCTCAATCTTTTTTAGATGTGAAGCATCTTATGGCGAAGCTTAATCCTGGTGGTGGTGGTGGTGGTGTGCCGCGTGACCACCCTTACTGCGCATGCGCAAACCCTTTCAAAAAAATAAAAACGTCCTCTCCCCCCTCACTCTCCTCTAGGCATCCCCCCCCTCCGCGGCAACCACACCCTCACTGCGCATGCGCCTCGCCTCCTCTCTCCCCTCCTACGCTCCCCCCCTCTCTTCTCTAGGCACCCCTGCCCGCGGCGTCCACACTCCCACTACGCATGTGCGTCCCCCCTCTCTCTCCTCTCCTACGCTCCCCCCTCTCTCCTCTAGGCATCCCTGCCCGCGGCGTCCACACTCCCACTGCACATGCGCATCCCCCCCCCCTCTCTCTCCTCTCCTACGCTCCCCCCTCTCTTGCCTCGCGACGCGGACGCAGGCAGCGTCTGCTAGCGAGTTTCTTGGTTGAAAAAACCGACTGCTCGCGCTGCACAACCGTTCACTGGCCACCCCGTATATATGGCAATGAATCTTGATCTCCAAGGTGGTGCCGGTGGGAGATTTCTCCTGTGCGTTGTTGAAAAATAAAAATTCGCAGCGTGCGCGTTAACTAAAAGCGGACTGCGGGTCTCTGTGCCCAGTCTGAGTCTTCTGTCTCTCATTGCCCATTAGCAGCGATTGGCATGTTCCAGTAGGAAACACCGCTCCATCACTGAGTGCTTTGTGCCTCCCCAGTTTTCTCTCCTGCGCAACGTTGCGATGAGCGCCAGCGTCAACGCCGCCGCCAGTGTAAGCCTTAGCGCCCGCTGCTTCACATCTACACATGGTTCCCTTCAGCGGGAGATGGTGTAATTTTTTTTAAATTAGGGCATTTGTGCACCTGAATAAAATTTGTCCTCCTATCAAAAAACTTATAATTTATAGCTTAGCTTCTTGTGTTTGACGGCTCTTTGTTTGCGCCCTCTCATCCTACCTTTCTGCCAACAAACCTGCAAATCGTCTTTTACGGTCACTGCTCGCGATATCGGCACCGCCTGGTAGCGTAAATGTCTCTAACTGCGCTAACAGTCACACAGAGAAAGTGCACATATAATTTAAAAGCTGTAAATTAAAAGTGCTATGTCACGTGGGTCTGAAGATGAAGAAAGGCAGCCTTTAGACTGATAAAGACAAATTTTTAATTGTGCCAAACTTGTGCCGAAAACTAAGTAACACTCACTATACAAGCTAACAACGTTCACAATATGCAACAATAGAGGCGAACACAGCAGTCCGGCCATCGATATCTGCATGGTCGGAGAAACACGTGGGCTTTCAAAACAATTTCCAGCATTATAGATGGTGCTCCCATTAGTTCTAGAATTTGGTCAATCACATGCGCCATGCGTACAATCTGATTGGACAATTCGCAAGCACTCCAGAACGTTTCTCTGCTTCGAGCGTGGCCTGAATGCAGTGCACCTGGAGGTTGCACGTGTCAGTGAAACCTCTACGGCGAAAGCCGTTCAAGTTAAAAAGAAAAACAAGAACTCGTGTGAGTGCCGCAGTCCATCTGAAAAAATTGTCGTCCCCATGCTTAAAACAGAATATAGAAGCAAAAAAGTACGTTAATGAAATAACGACTAATATTAGGCGAAAAATTGAAATAGTCAGGTTCATTACCGAGCAGAAAGGCCCATGGAATGAACAACTTCAGGTCATGTGCGGCGCTGCTGAGTCCATGATACCATCAGGGGTCACCTCGTCGTCCAGTGCACCCAGGCGTCGAAGCTCCTTGCATAAGTGACGCAGCGAGTGGGTGGCACACCGGGAACGTGCCTTGAAACACCCCCCTCCCGCAATTGTTTTCTGCAATGGAATGCAGAGCACAAAATGACTCTGAACCACTCTTACCTGCCCCGACCCCACGTCGGATCAAGAACGTGCATCACCCCCCCCCCCCTCTCGCAAAGCAATTTCTGCCTATGGCACTGCCTTGTATGACCTGAAGTATGGGCCAAGAAGTTTTTTCACGGAGCCCACGTTGCCGTATCGGCGTCTAAACCCTAAGGCAGTCGCCTTTATAGTATCCTACGCAGCTTCGTCGAAGGTTGTAGCGACGGCTGTTGGTTGTTTGGCGGTTCGTGATTCTCAATCGGGTAAGTTCTCCGGCTACGTTGGCGCGCTGAAGGTAGACTGCAACAATGAATTTTCTTATCGCCCATATTATCCGCGAGACAATCCTTTTCCGTAGCTGAGTAGTTGGTTTCAGCCCTCGAAAGAGTGCGGCTGGCGTATGAGATTACCCGCTCCTCTCCGTTTTGCAACTGAATGAGAACGGCACCGAGCCCCAAATTGCTTGCGTCCGTGTGAATGTCTGTTGCCGCTTCGTCATCAAAGTGTGCAAGAATCGAGTGGTTTTGAAGTCGTCGTCGTAGCTCGTTGAATGCCATGTTCTTCTTCGCTTGCCCAGACGAATGGCACGTCTTCCCTTTGTGAGTCGCGTCAGCGGCTCGGAAATCTTCGGAAATTTTTTTTACAAAGCGTCTGTAATAGGCGCAAAGTGCTAAAAATCGTCTGACTGCCTTTTTATCCGTTTGCGTAGGAACCTTTTCTACAGCTGCGGTCTTCTAAGGGTCAGGACGGATACCTTCAGAGCTAACCACATGGCCGAGGAAAAGCAGTTCACGAAAGCCGAAATTACATTTCTGTGGCTTTATCGTCAGCCCTGCTGAACTAATAGCTTTGAGTACAGTCCGTAGCCGTTCCACATGCTGATCAAAGGTGATCGAAAAAATTGCGGCATCATCGAGATAAACAAGACAGGATTGCCATTTTAACCCGGACAGCACAGTGTCCATCATCCGCTGAAACGTGGCAGGTGCGGAACAGAGGCCGAACGAAAGTACCTTGAACTCATAGAGTCCATCTGGGGTGACGAATGCTGTATTCTCACGATCTCTTTCGTCCGCCTCTATCTGCCAGTATCCACTCTTGAGGTTCAGAGAGGAGAAGAATTTCGCATCTGGTACTCTGCCAAGGGTGTCATCGATTCGTGGGAGCGGAGAGACGTCCCGCTTGGTGACGGCGTTCAACTTCCGGTAGTCTACACAAAAGCGTGAAGTGTGGTCATTCTTCTTTACTAGCACCACAGGCGAAACGCACGGGCTGGCCGACGGTTGAATTACGTCGTCTCTGAGCATTTCGTCCACCTGGTTTCTGATTACTTCCCTCTCTCTTGGTGATACTCGGTAGGGATGCTGGCAAATAGGTCTCACAGATTCCTCGACTATGATGCGGTGTTTGGCGATAGTTGTTCTTTGGACTTTCGATGACGTTGAGAAACATGAGGCGAATTCTCGTACAAGGTTCTCAATTTGCTGCTTCTGGTTCGATGATAGTGCTGCCTCGATGTGGATGGTATTTGAGTATGGAGTCTATGCTGTCAGAGTTGAATGGTGCAGCTTCGGAAGAACTGAAATCCGTGCTCTGAGCGTAATCGTTCAGGCGACCAATGACAGTGCCTTTCGCAAGATGTTGCACTTCATTTCCGAAATTCGTCAGAAAGACATTTGCACACCCATCACGCAGCCGAACAATACCTCTTCCCACACAGATCCCTTTTTCGAGTAAGAGCGCGGTGTTGCTCTCTGCCATTCCTTCGTAATCGCTGAATACGTTGCTTCTGACCGCGACACCGATGCTGGATCTCGGAGGTACCTTTACGTCGTCGTCTACAATCTGGAGCGCGTCGACTCGTTCTTCGCACTCAAACGTCGCGATGGCATGCTTCGCTGAGAAGGACACACACGTTTCCTGTAAGTTGATCACTGCACCGTTCGCCTGCAAAAAGTCCATTCCTATAATCACATCTCTTGAGCATTCTGACAGAACCATGAAATTGGCGACGTAGGTGAAGCCACGTATTCCGATTCTAGCAGTGCACATGCCGGCCGGGTTGATAAAATGTCCTCCTGCGGTTCGCACTTGTGGCCCTGTCCAAGGTGTCAGTACTTTCTTCAGTGTTCTAGCAAGTCCTCTATTCATGACTGAATGCGCCTGTGTACACCAATGCAGTAGTTTCGTAGCCGTCTATAAGCGCCAACAAATCGGAAGCAACGTTACCATTTCCGCACGTACTCTCGTGTCCGTCTTCATATTTCGGAATCAGCGCTGGAGGTTCTGTTCTTGCTTCGGCAGCGGCCTCACCTCCACAGGTCGCCGATTCTAGTTTTCCCGAAGCGGGCTTGGGGAACGTCGCCTTGGAGAGTTCGAGGATGGACGTGGGCTTGGTGATCGATACCTCAGTGGCGCTGTCGGCCGCGGTTGATGCTGTTGCAGGGAATGAGGATCTTGGCGCGTTGACAGATACTCTTGGATTTCAAACGGGCGTTCTCCGTTCCTTGGGCAAGGAGCGTTTACGGGAAACCCTCGAAGCGCCGCTCTCCGGTATTCGCACATCCGGTAAAGATTGCCAGCTTCGCCACAGTGATAGCATAGCGGGATTCGATCAGGAGTGCGCCAGCCATATATCAGCCTTCCGGAACCTTGTCTCAGGCAGGGGTGGCATGAACCGAGGTTTGGGCAAGTGGGTGGTTGCAGGAACGAAAGCAGGATCAGGGGTTCCTCTGACGGCCTCGGCATACGAGATTACTGTCTGCACCGGTAACGACGTGTGAGCCTGTGCTTGTGGCTGCTGTCCACGGACTGCCTGTCTTACTTCCTCGCGAACCACTTCCGCCAAAGATGCGACCGGTGCCGGTCTGCTGCTAAGCTGTTGCCTTTGAAGCTCTTCTCGAACCACAGATCGAACCAGCTCTCGCAACACGTCGATGCTATTCCCGAAGACCGCTGACACTGCGTCTACAGATGCGACGTTGACATCGCGGTTGTAGTGCCTAGCTCGCTGTTGGAGGGTCCTTTCCACTGCTGTTGCCTCGGAGCGGAATTCGGTGACGGTTCTCGGAGGGCTTCGTACCAACCCAGCAAAAATCTCCTGCTTCACGCCGCGCATCAGATGCCGGAGCTTCTTATCCTCGCTCATACTCGGATCGGCACGGCGAAACAAGCGGGATATGTCTTCGACATACATCGCCACGCTCTCGTTGTCTCGCTGATTCCTTGCTTGCAAAGCAGCTTCAGCTCTTTCCCTGCGGTCTGTGTTCAGGTACGTAGCCAGTAGCGCCCGTCGGAAATCGTCCCAGGACCGAATGGTACCTTCATGGTTTTCGAACCACGTTCGTGCACTGTCCTGCAATACGAAATAGACGCGGCGGAGCTTCCGGTCTTCGGTCCATCCATTGCAGTCAGCGACACGCTCAAAACCGTTCAGCCAGTCTTCGGCGTCTTCAAAGGGGTCACCATGGAAAGGTTCGGGCGTCCGCGGGTGATCAACAACGACGTGGGTCGCGGCCATCTGGTACGTCATTTCTGTACTGTTACCGGAGGCAGCTGACGCTACTCTAGGTTCTGGAACCCGAGGAAATTCGGGGTGCTCACCACGTAGACGGCGGCTGGCGCACTGGTGGACAGGCGTGAGTTCGTTGGGTTCGAGTCGTCGTGGCTCTGGGCTCCTCTCTCCAACTTGATCAGGGCTGGGGATCATTACCCAGCACCTCCACCAGAACTGTAACACACAATTCAGGCAGCCTCTGAATAACTATTTATTACGGGGCTAACTTGTGCCCGAAAAGTAAGCGGAAGGTGCTTGCAGCGTACCTCGCAAGAGACCCAAAAAAGAATCAATCCCCGAGAGTTCTCGAGCGACACGTCACTTCTTCTTCATCGCATCACGCGCTGAGAAGGCGCGTGCTGCCCATAGGTCGGCAAACTCACTCATGAGTCGACTCACTCAGACTCTGATTGAGGCGTGAGTATGAGTCTGAGTGAGTCCGGCTGAATTATAATTAGGTGAGTCTGACTCCGAGTGAGTCCGGCTGAGTTATATTTTGGTGAGTCTGAGTCCGAGTGAGTCCGCTTGAGGAAAATTTTGGTGAGTCTGAGTCCGAGTGAGTCAGGTTGACGAAATATTCATGAGTCTGAGTCCGAGTGAGTCCGTTTGAGGAAAAGTTTAGTGAGTCTGAGTCCGAGTGAGTCTGGATGACGAAAACACCGGTGAGTCTGAGTCCGAGAGAGTTTGGTTGGAGAGAAATATCGTGAGTCTGAGTCCGAGTGAGTCTGCTTCAGCAAAATTTTGGTGAGTCTTGAGTCCGAGTGAGTCCCGTTGAAGAAAATATTAATGAGTCTGAGTCCGAGTGAGTTCGCTTCAGCAAAATTTTGGTGAGTCTGAGTCCGAGTGAGTCCGGTTGAAGAAAATATTAATGAGTCTGAGTCCGAGTGAGTTCGCTTCAGCAGAATTTTGGTCAGTCTGGGTCCTAGTGAGTGCTAAGCGAAAAACGTTTATTGAGTGAGTCTGCGTGGGCTCCATTTATTTTGCCGACCTATGGTTAACAATATTTATAGCCTCCTTTTATGGCGTGCTTTGTAATCGTATAGACGTACCGTCTTGTAAAGCCCTAGAAATTATTTTTCAAATTATCAAGCTGTCCATGCCCTCATATACGAGGGCATGTAACTGGGCTGTGCAGAATGTTCTGACACATGTACAACTCCAGGCACTTTTATTAAGCGACATCGTGATCCACATTGAGTTTGATCTACAATTATGTACCTAATCAACGAAGTATGAGTGCAATGTTCAAGCTTCATCATCCATGTGCATTCAAATACGACAAAGCAGCACGATTCGCGAGCATCGAGCACCTCTTCGCTCTCTGTTGCATTGAACCGCTTGTGTCTTTAGATGTCGCTTCGGTTTTTTCATGAATAAATGTGGCAATTGGGAAATTTTCGAGCGCCAAACAAGACATTCACAAGTACGAGAGAGACAGGACGGGCGCTTTTGAATGCCTTGTGAATGCATTGTACCGCGCTCAAAAATTTCCCAGTAGCTATGCACCATCTCGCCGAATTTCAAGCTTTGTTAAAAATGCAGTGACGACACAGACCATCGGCTTTCGTCATGTCATTCGCTACCAATTAAACAGCGGCTTCGTTATTTAAAGTGGCTAGATAAAGCTTGCCCCCCGTGGTACCTCGAAAGTTGTAGCGACCGGATTTCAAGGAGGGAGGGGGTAGACGCACCATTCATGCCATACGCGACGCTTCATCACTTGCAAAAACAAATTTCTTCGGGCTGTAATGTGGTCAAAGAATTATGTTACCTCTCGGCAATTCAAGGAGCTTTTAAACTTTAGTGACCTCTTCGAATTCTAGACTCTCTTTGGGAGATATTGCTGCCATATTTTCCCAGCACGCCTGCAGTTCAGTCCTTCCCGACTCAAGCAAAACCCGTTTTTTTTTTCGTATTTTTTCTTTTCTTTCCTATTCAAACACCTTTCCATTCATAGTCAGCGCTGACGCGCCGAAGCACTTTCGGTGGTCCCTCAGCCGTCATTGTGTTCGTCCAAGCCACACGGCAAAAAGCTTCATGGCACGGCCGTTTCCCAGGCTCGTTTCTCGTATCTTGCTTTCGAGCTCCTAATACACCCCCAAGGAATGCAATGAAAGTACAAAACGAAGCAACGAGCTCGACACTCTAGGTTTGGGGCCTGCAACACAAATATCTCTATTCTTTCAAAAGTGAACATTCAGGCAGAAGTCTGTCTGGTTGGGATAACAGAAAACTGGAGAAAAGAGAAAACTCCAGCCAAAATTTATTTTAAGAAACCGCGACGTTTCGAAGCATGATCGGCTTCTTGTTCACGGGTGGGAAGGCCCGAGATGTGCAACGCCTTCTTGCCAGGCGTGATTGTTTGCTGTGAGTCGTCGCAAGCCCTGGCAGTAGAGGAAGGGCAGTGCCCCCCGTGGTGTGGTTGATGTTTCCCGCTGTCTGCTCAATGTAGCAGGATTCGAGGAGGGGCCGCCGGCGAAGCTTCCTTTCTTTTTCCAAAATCACCGCGCCGTCGGAACTGGTATGGTGATCAAACTGCTGGCAGTGCTCTGTCACTTCGGTCCGTCCGCTCTTCAAGTGACGGAGGTCATTCTTGTGCTGCCGCATTCTTTCATGGAAGTTCTTGGCTTCCTCAATGTAGGAAGCGGGGCAGTCGGCGCACGTGATCCGGTACACGACGCCCTGCGCTTTTTCCGCAGACGCGCTGTCTTTGGGCCGAGGGATGAAACTGCCGATGGTGGTGGATGGCTTGTGGGAAACGTCGACCCCTGCCTTTCTTAGTATACGGGGGATCAACACACGGCGTCGTTGCGGCGCCGTTGGTGTCACGTTTCCCCCGTCTTTTCTTTTACGTAGGGCTCTGCGAATAAACACCTTTGTGTAGCCGCTGGTGTAGAGGTCACGAATTATTGTCTTCCTTTCTTCTACCCGCTGCTGTGGCGACGATTGGTGATTTTGGTTGGAGTTTTATATTTAAACTCGTGACGCAGTGGGTGGTTGGTTGGTTACACAATAAACGAAGGCACGTTTAGCTCCAGTAGGGCGATAGGAACTTTAAAATCGATTTTAAATACGTCCTAGGCTATATTATCTGTTGATATTTCGTAGATGATGCGCGTGTATGTACACAAATCTATCCCACATGTTATCTAGCCTTCAAAATTTTGTTTCAGAACTTCAATGGGAAAGATAGTGGGGGGGGGGGGGGGAGTATGCGCTGGTATGAAGATAAGCAGCGGTCTCATAAATATACGAGACTCGAGCACTGCTCTCCATCCCTTACCCCCCCTCCCTGCATCTTTCGAGAATGTAGGCTTTGAAGCAGGAAAGAAAAAAAAAAGCGCATGTCCTGCCTTCATGTCACTCATTTTGTATTCGTTGTAGCACTGGCTTTCGATCATAAGTCGCTGAGCAATGTCCCCTCACGGGAGACAAATTAGCGCATTTCTCATATGTTTCATGAATCACTAGATGTCATTATGAACCCACACCAAATGGCCATCAGTCTGTCATTCTGCAAAGAAAAACAGTACGTTATGGCAACCTCCGCTGCCCCATTTACCCTCTGAAAATAGGCTCCTCAATTATTTATTGATTTAATAGTACCCTGAAGGCCCGAAGGAATTACAGAGGGGAGCTGTGCATTTGAGAATGCGTAAGAGAGTAGCAGTTACATTGAAGTAAAAACAATACAAATAATAAGTTATTAAGGATAGATATAATAGCGACGCAGTGAGAATAAAAAGAAATAAAATTGCTCATAGCGCAGGGTTAGGTATGTGAATTTATTGCGTCTGGTTTGTAGCAAACCCTCTAGTTGTCAGTTCAGGGCCTTTTCCAGTGACTTTTTTCTTAAAAATGAATATTCCTGTCCTTTCTGGGGACTAGTAGGATCACTGTGAAGCGGCGCCCGCGTCCCCACCTTTCAATACGGCATTCTTGCAATCGGCTTGACTGTCAGCAATTGGGGTTTTCGGAAAGCAGAAAATTGACACCTCGTTTTGCATGGTCTGTACCAGACCATGCAAAAAGCTTCGACCATACCTTTGAACACACTGGCCGGCTCTCATCGGCGCACCTATGCACGTTCCTTTTTGCCTTGTGACCGTATCCAGCGTGGTACTGATACGACTCTTTACCATTATCCACGAGATAGAGTAGTCACTAACAGTTACAACTGGTTCTTAACCGGCTCCGAAAAATATCTTGCTAGAAACAAACGCAGTCGCAACCCGTGTACTTAGATTAAGATGCACGTTGAAGAACCCTTGGTGGTCGAAATATCTGGAGCCCTCCACTACAGCGTCTCTGACAACCACATCTTGGCTTTGCGACGTAAAATACCAACTTATATTATCCGCAATCACTTTGCGAAAGCATGACATCGACTAAAACCGAACTTACCATTTCTATAATTCGAAACACTAGTAGAATAATTATTGGCGTTTAACGTCCGAGAGCCATGATGTGATTATGAGGGGCGCCGTAGTCGACGGCTACGTAAATATTGGCTACCTGGGGTTCATTACGTGCGCCAAAATATAGGCACACATGGCTCAAGCGTTTCGGCATCCATCGAAAATGCGGCCGGGATTCGATGCCGTGATCTTCGGGTGAGCAGTCAAGCACCACAACCACTAGACTATCGTGGCAGGTGTTTTCGAAACTTTAGAGAGGCAGAACCATGCACCCTATAAAACCATGTTTCCAAAATTTTTCAAGGGTGGTGAGCTCGATTCAGCAAAAGATGGCCGCCTCATATTATTTTCTTTTTCGCGTTGTCAATGAGCGGTAAATCGACTGCAAGACCATTGGCAGTTTCATGAACGTGTTTAGAAAAGCGCCATAACGTAATGTCAAGCTTTCTTCGCTCCCAAGTAGCGTGATTAGGCTTTCGAACGGCAAACCGTAAGAAAGGACTTCATTTATAGGCTAATTGGGTCTGCCAAAAACGCACGTACGCGCTCGCCCATTGAAAACAAATGGCGCGTGCGCATAGTGCATTTCAAAGTTAACAGGAATGAAAACATAATGTTCCTCGAAGGTCGGTATACCCATTCTTATATTTAAAGAAAACATTCTCAATATTGCAAAAAATCGCGTGTAATGTTGAATTTCTCTTTACGATAGAGATTGCGATGCACGAGAAATAACTTCTTTTTGTACGTTGAAAGCTATCATACATATATTTTGAAGGTTTCCTGGCACTTGTGAACCCTTTACATCTGTTATTCTACATAAGCTATTTTATGGCGCTCCTTCGACATTTATTGGATGAGCCGGGGCAAACCGAATATTGCTAATTTTTAGCCCGAGTACGTCTGGTTGAGAAAAAGTTAGGCGAGTCTGTGAGTCCGCGAGTGAGTCCGCTTCAGGAGAATTTTGGTGAGTCTGAGTCCGAGTGAGTCCGGCTGACAAATATTTTGGTGAGTGAGTCCAGCTGAGTTATATTTTCGTTATATTTTCGTGTGTCTGAGTCTGAGTGAGTCGGGCTGAGTAATATTTTCGTGAGTCTGAGTCCGAGTGAGTCCGGCTGAATTATATTTTGGTGAGTCTGAGTCCGAGTGAGTCCGGCTGAGTTATATTTTGGTGAGTCTGAGTCCGAGTGAGTCCGCTTGAGGAAAATTTTGGTGAGCCTGAGTCCGAGTGAGTCAGGTTGACGAAAATATTCATGAGCCTGAGTCCGAGTGAGTCCGTTTGATGAAATGTTTAGTGAGTCTGAGTCCGAGTGAGTCTGGATGACGAAAACACCGGTGAGTCTGAGTCCGAGTGAGTCCTAAGCGAAAAATATATTTATTGAGTGAGTCTGAGTGAGCTCCATTTATTTTGCCGACCTATGGTGCTGCCACGGCCTTTTCTTGTACCATCGGGCTGTTGTGCTCTTGAAGGGCGCACGAAGCTGCGCGCGTAGTTCGAACATTGTGTCTGTCTTGCGTCAATATTGTCCTCGTAGCTCACGGTGGGCAGCATGACATCACGCTTCGTTTGCGGGCTCCTTCCGCAGACCAGCTTGGGCGGCGTCATACGCGTTGTTTCTAGACAACGGTGTTGTAAGCGGAGGCTATTTACGGAAGGATAGCGTATCCTCTTCGACGACGACATGCATTGCCAGCACGCCGGAGAGGGTTTTATTCAGTCTCTCGGCGAGGCCGGTCATTCACGGGGGGTAGGAGGTGGTCCTCCGGTGACTTGTTTGTCTCTTTCGCCAAATCGCTTGGGTTAAATTCGCCGTAAACGTAGCATCCCTGACGATGATGTGCATATTTGACGCGCCGCGACGCAGCAGGATGTTTGCGACGAAGAATTTCGCTACCTCGGCGGCGCTACATTTAGGCACGGTCCTGGTTTCGGCGTGGCGGGTGAGATAGTCCATAGTTGCGACAATAATGTTATGGGTGGACGTTAATGTCTGAAATGACCACGGTAACTCCCTCTCGATTTGCTGGAATGGTCAACGAGATGTCTAGATCGGCTGAAGGAAGCCTGCTGGTCTTATGGTGGTGTCTTGCGTCGCTGACAATCTCGGCACATCCTAATGTAACGAGTGATGGCGGTACTATGGCGCGGCCACCAGTACATTTTCAAGAGAAGCTCGTATTTGCTTACCTGTGTAGCTGGTGATGGCGGTGATTCCAAAAAAACCTGCTCACACACATCTGTCACGTACCAAACAAAATAAATCTTCTTTTTGGAGCTGAGGTTTTCCGCAGTTCCGAAAAGAAGATTTATTCCGAAACCATGACATCTAGAACCTGAGAGCCCCTTGTTGTAGTACACTATACCACGGGCATAACCTTTTTGAAAGTGTGCGAAAAAAAAAAGCTTTAACGCTAGCTCACTCCTGTGATCCATGCACTTTGGTTGAGTTTGCTATCTTTGAAGCGTATAGCTGTTACGTTTTTTGTCATCTTGTTATTTGCAGAAAACTGAAAACCAGGATGGTTCGCTGTCTACAGGAGAGCTACTCTTCTGTCCACGAGGCTCAGCCTAAGCCGGATGTTGCTGGAGCCACCAAAGTGCTGGAGGCTTTCCTAGACCAAATGCATTGTGTAGGCAGCCGCAACGTGTCGGACGACGTCAACAGCGATGAAAATAACAACCAGCGAAATGGCAGCAGCGACGACCCGGAAGGCCAACCCGACTCTGGCGGGACTAAAACCAGCAGCTTTGGAAACCTCACCGTGTCTGGAGGACTGAGCGGCGGAGCTACTTCCTTTGATATCCTAGCGTCGGTTCCGGTCGCGCTGCTTTCGATCAACATTATTTTTGTACTGTTTTCAGTGTAGCATCAGTGATTTTGGAAGTGTGCGTGGAATATTACTTCCCGATAGTGTAAGTTCAAGACGCCATATAAACTAGAATCGTTTTTATTTTTCAGTGCAAAGTAAAATACATTCGTCGGAAGCGGAATATGTCAAGCAGTAACCTGACTGAAAACCCGTATTTTTCTGTATGCTACCTTCAGAAGCCTGCAGGTATATCAAATAAAAACATACACGTGCCGTGTATTTTATCTTTCCTTCCTTTTCTGTTAGGCGCTCTTATCATGACAATGTTTCACGCTTACCAAGACCTTCCTGCCGCACAGCTCTTCCTTTATCGCTGCTCGTGAATTAGTACCTGATTTATTAACACTTACATGTACTTATTAAAAAACATTGAAGAAATGCAGAAAGTACATAATAATGAAAACAAAAAATATAAACGGACATCCACGTAAAAATTGAACGCACAAATTGCAGTCTGTTAACCCTGACCTAACAACATTGTGCTTCTTGATTTCATGGTGACGAACAGAA
Organism: Rhipicephalus appendiculatus; assembly: GCA_030522465.1. Classification (NCBI taxonomy): domain Eukaryota; kingdom Metazoa; phylum Arthropoda; class Arachnida; order Ixodida; family Ixodidae; genus Rhipicephalus; species Rhipicephalus appendiculatus. The sequence goes on from JALIZH010011596.1 coordinate 91,952, forward strand.
ACGTGGGTCGATTGACTGTTCTCGTTCTGGGCTCATTTTGTTGTTATGGCAACGAAATCTTAGTTTTCTTCGTAAACGACGACATCCCTACGTTTCTACGGGGATCGAGCTGCAGCAGCTACCTGGAGCATGGAAGCTTGGGCAAGTTTGTGTGACAGCATGGAATAACTTCACAGCGCCGAACACAAGGACAGACGAAAAAGAGGGGACACCATGAGCGCTGACTTGAAACTGCATCTATTTGAAAAAAAGTGCGCTAAAGGTAAACCACATTAGATGGCGCACATGCGCGCACGCTTGGGCAGACGGCTCACAAAAACCCAGAAAAAACACCACAAAATCACTCTGTTGTGACACCAAATTTCTGCAGTAGATTACACTCGCTATCCAGCAGACTCAGT
>JALIZH010011597.1:0-36665 GCA_030522465.1 Rhipicephalus appendiculatus
AAGCGTTTCGTATCTGTGGTAGCGTAACGCAGCGTCCGTTTTCGAAAAAAACAACTTGCTCATTGCCTTTTAGCACGAAAGTGTTTTATGCCGGGGTTCCCCAAGACTTTATCACCCACGAGGTGCCTCTCCAGAATTCGCTGCGGTTTCTGGACCTCAACTTGATGTTTCAGCACGACCATGTATGCCTGGGCATACGAGCCACGTGGTAGTAAACCTTTGTTGCCTTTTGTGTCAGACCACACGAAGTTCGTTAAGAGGTCGGTGGTGCAAACGTGTCTTGTAAACGCTTTACACAAGTCCTGCGCGCACCGCATGGAGGAAAGCTTCGCACGACAGGTGCATAGGCTGAAGGCAGCCAGGTATCCCCAGCACCCCTGATCACTTCGGTTGCTGAAAAAGTGCACAAAGCGACTAGGAATCGACCGAAAGCGGACGCAGCGAGAAATGGAAGCCATGATGAGCGTAGAAGAGTGGCAGTGATTGCCTACATGCACCCAGAAGGCACACAATCTAAAGAGGATAGGTGAACGAGTAGGAGTCAGAGTTGTAATGTCGGCACCTTAGAAGTTATCTCGGCTATGCCCTGTCACCTCGCCGGCGAGGAAGCCAAGAAAGGTGTGCGCAATCAAGCATCGAAACAAGTTTGTGTACTGCTCGGAGGGTGTAGTGTACAGAATTACGCTTTCCTGTGGCCGAGTTTATGTAGGGCAGACTGAGCGGTGTGTTAATGTCCGTCTAAGTGAGCATCGCAATAAGGTGCGGAAAGGGGCGGATGGGCACCTCGCGGCCCACTGTCGAGAATGTGGGTGTGAACCATTTCTGGATAACGCCGTGGTGTTGTATCGGAACTGGGACATTGACTCCAGATTAATTGTCGAGGCCGCTGAAATGAAGAGGGATGATTTAATTGCTGTTAGCGCTCCTTCGATTACCTTGACAAGCAAGGAGGTTCACTTTTTCGAATGTGCGCATGGTGCAGTCACGTAGTGCGCGCCTTGGCACTTCTAATGTTGATGATATCGGGGCGATGTGTGTTAAGTTTTTCATTACTTAGACCCTTGCTTGCGCATATGCTCTTGACACGTGTTAGCACGAATGGACCCTGCCCTGTGATAGTATGTCTTTTTTAGTACGATTATTCTTTTTATGTTGTCTAGGTTTTCTGCCTTTCCCTTCTCGTGGCTACACCTACTATCTATTTGGTCTTACCACCCATTTAAAACCTCAGTTGAAAGTAGCGCTTGTCCTGTGTTATTCGATCGTGTTACGTGTCTTTCGCGCTTACAGAAACTATGGATCAATACCAACTAGCCCGATCTCAGTGCCTTCTAAGTAGATAGCCCATTCTGAACGCATGCTGAGAAAGATAGATGAGGTTGTTTTTCTTCTACATGCTTAGTTATTAATTTTAGGATAATGTGCTCGAGAATATTGCAACTAGTGCAAGTTAAAGAAATTGGCCGGCAGTTGGATGGGACAGAAGTGTCACAAGATTCGTGTACTGGCACAACTTTCGCGATTTTCCAGTCCGCTGGAAGACCGTAATCGCTAATTGACTCTGCAAATATGAGATGAAGACACCTGCTAATGGGTTTAGCATAGCGTTTAAGAAAGGCGTTTGGTATTTCGTCTGAACCACTACTTTTCTTTTCAGCAAGATCTAAGAGCAGTGAAAAAATGCCGGGTGCTGTAATATTCAACGATGGAAGAACGATGGAAGTGATCTGCCATGGCCGACGTGACGGGAACCCGCTGTAATCTTTAGGATGTTATCAGTGCTAAAAACTGAGTGAAAATACGAATTGAAATTATTCGCCTTTATCTTGCCCTCTTCAACTGGAAACGCGGATAGTGTCGTCCGTTTTACACTTATGCAGCGCCAGAATTTATCGTGTGCGCTTTTCATGAACTTTTGTACAGTGTGTTCATAAAAGTGCCGTTTCGCGTCCCGTAACTTTCCTTTTAAGCTCGATGTTAGCGTTCCTATTTGTGATCTAGCGCTTCCTAGCGTTTTTTTTAGTCTTCCTTACACGGTTGATTTTAGGCTAAAGGTGAATTATGTCGCTGGTAATCCAGGGGCTGTGCTTCCTTGAAACCTGTTTTCGTTGGACAATAAAGTTAGATATGCAATACATGATGTGATGTTGAAACTGTACCCACACTTCATCTATGCTCGCGTTATTATTTACACATAGCTCGGAAAACTCGGGCTACTCTTGGGACAGGTAGGTCATTACTATCACATCATTACTTTGATTAAAGGAGAGCACATATTTTTCTGAGCCAGATTATCGATTGATGCTTATTTCGCGGGTGTACACAAATAGGTCACCAAAAGTGCTCCAGTCACATGCATAATTGTCTGCACTTTCACCAGTAATCGAGCCTTTCTCCATCGTGAGTTTGTCAGCGATCCACCCTTTTCTGATAAGAAACTCTAGTCTTTCATCGAGGCAATAAAGGCGGCTTACATTTCTCGCTGCCACGTTTCATTGTTCCTTAGATACGGAGGCATGTCCGTCATTGTTGCCTTTAGCAACTGAAGTGTTGCCCTCATAATCACGCGGATGACGGGGCGATTCGCGGCATGGAAGAAGTAAGTAGTTGGGAAGGACCATTGCGCAATGTTATGGAAAGACATAAAGAGAGAAGCAAAGAAAGAAAGAAGGAAAGACAGTAGTACATCAGGCACGCAGACTCCAAACTTCGCTTGAACCCATTTTCCTGACAAGGCACGGCCTCCTCAATTTTTTAAGAACTCTTAATTATTTCTCAGTAATGCAGTGCGAAAGAGCGGGGTCTTCCTTGTCGACCTGCTAGGATTTACTAGACCTCACGTCGGCTTAATAAGCTAGAACATGCTCCGTTGTCTTTCAAAATGTTGCTCATATTCAATTATTGCACTCGTTCAACTTCGCGCATTGAACGCCATTGCTGAGCTAGGTTTTCTCTTAATGAAGGCAGTGTAGGTTCTGACGCAAACACTCAGGCGTCTTATTAGCGAAGATTGAAATAAATGATTCGCCGCAGAAGTCATCGTTTCCGAAAGTGGTACATCTGCTGACGACAAGCTCATAACCAACAGTGATAACGTACTGACGCTTACAGTTATACTCCGAAGAGTGCGACATATAACACCGTTCAGAAGTCTCTGAAACTTGGAGATAGCGCTACGATATTTTCTTCCTGCTCCTGCGAGCACCAATTCCATATACATTAGAGATGCTTGAAATCACCATTCGGGTCACGAAGGCGCGTATTCTATGCTTCCAAGAGCATCATCTGGAAAAGGTCTCGCACTTTAGGCGCATTTGCAACGGTGCCTCGTTTTATCGGACCCATCCCACGAGAAGGTCACTCTCGTTCACGTTTCGCAAGGTTCGCGTTTTCCCGAGAATAACGAAAAAGCGGGCAAATCAGAAAGGTTTTCAAGAAGCGCAAAGCTGCAGAGTAAGTAGGCTGACCACTCTTTGGCAACACCAGCTGTGACACTAATGTCCTGTGGAACAAGAGATTGTAAAAGCAGCGCATTGTGGCTGGTACTCTAGGAAGAAAATGTGTACCGGCTGCTGTGCAGCTTGACCAATCACCTATGGCGCTCGCGAGAAGATGTTAAAGGCAGAATTCCATGAAGGGTAAATGACAAATCAGCGCTGCATTCAAAATTTAGCGAAAAGCTTCAATTTATAAGAGCTTAGCCACAGGGCTACATGACATAGATTGCAGTCTAAGGGCTCAGAAATGTACCATGTTGGTGGGACCTTGTGTATGGTGTAAATACCTGCGTACAACAGAGAATATTTTTCAGATGTGTATAATAGAATACATCTGAAGTCATACATTGTGCGAGCAATATTTTGCGTACTTCGTAAGCTTTCAATAAACGCTATTAATTGGACACCGATTGTGGGCGTATGTGTGTGCGTACGTATGTGTCTTCGTATGTGTGTGATGGTGTCTTTTAACGAGCCGTGTGTGTTATCCATCAACCGTCCCATAGCATTAAAATAATTAAATACGGGCTATTTGGTCATTCGAACACACACATGCATCATGGCAGCGCTAAATTAAAACAGGTGTAATGAAGAAGATTAGCACCGTTCTCAAAGGCAGAGGGTACCACTCTTGGACAGAAAGACAACGACGTTCGGGGTTGGTGCATCGCGACACTTGCGCCTGCTCGGCTGTTCCTCCCTGGCCTGCGCTGACGGTCGATACGGTTTATTAAAGCAGTGCTACGCCGAAACGCCTTATTTTACAGGATACATACACATACAAAAAGGACGGCCAATTGTGTGAATAGTGTCCCCTGCTTCTTTTGTGTTGCCAAGACGCATAATTGTACAAAGAGCTTCCACAATGTTTACAACGTAAAAAATAAGGCTCACAAGAATATGCGGAATCGTGCACATAAGAAGCCCGTTACTGTTCCAAAATATATTTTTCATAGCCTATGATGATGGACTACACACTGCTTAGGAAAAACTTTTCGCTGCTACGCAGTATTACAGCCGCTATAGCGGTACAGTATTCTAATTAAGGGTAGTATTCAACAGAATAGTTAATAGGACTCCATTCTCGTGGCGTCCAACTACAAAGCTGTATTTTCTACTGATATGCACACAGAACCAGAGTAAAATGCACCCTTGTGTAGCACTCCTGCCATCTTCTTCTCCTGTGTTCGTTTCTGCGCTATGCATTCTGCTTAGCATTGGCCAACCAGCACGCCCAAATCTTATCCATTCTGAATTATACGCAGTTTCTTAATGCGGCTGTTAGTTGTCTACTGTGGCGCCTATTTCACTCAGACTTGTTTATCAGAAATCTTAATTCGTGAGGAAATGTCTACTTAAAAAGTCAAGCACTGCTTTTACATGACCATGCGTGTAAATGGCAGAGACAAGTTAAAAAAAACAGACTGAAACTTCACGATTGTCTAGGTGAGTGTTTCTCAAATGAGTGTTCGCGAAGCCAATTTTCGCGGTCTACGGAAACCCACCCTCGAAACACACGCATACTGCACTGCAGCAGAGCTGCCTTATGTTTCGCTTCTGCGTGAGATGACTAACCTTTTTGTTCCAGTTTTCTACGACACATACATGCGAGCATACATTTTGTCGCCTTGCCTACTCGAACAGCAGACATAATTAGAAACAGGTTGAATGTGGCGGCAGACAGCAGAACTAATTGACAAGCTGCTGAGTTTCAATTGTCGGGGCACTGGGACCATTCTTTACCAGGGAGAAATAAACACACCAATTTCACGATTCATGTTGCGTTAATGGATGACCCCCCTCCCTCCCCTTTTTTTTCACTGCAAGGGGTCCATCATAACTTCTGCTGGTCCACAAGGAGTCCCCGAAACATCCATGAATAAGAACCACTGGTCTAGGCAATGTTCAGTGGACATGTACACGTAAAATTTAGCTACTTATTGAACGCTTATGAAGGCGCCAGTGACAAGATATACGTAAACGCTATCAGACAGCATCTGATCGTATCATATGAGATCATATCAGATCGGCATCACCAACGTCTGGCTTTTACTCTTTCGTTATTTTTTTCACCAAAGGTAAGATGCTTAACCGATGCACATACGCAGAAGAAATTGAATAGGTTACACATAGTTACTACGAAGGTTTATCAGAACACGCTAAAGAAATCGAAAACGCTTATCACCCGCGTACTAAAGCTTATAAGCGCTTATCGAAGCTTATCAGCTTTTCTCTTTAGCTTCCCATTACGGCCGTTGGTAGGCTTCCTGAAAGGCACGTTGATTGCATTGAAAGAACGAGCAATTTGAGACATGAAGAAACAAGTGAAGTAATGCTCCTAATTAGCCGTAGCACGCAGGAGAAATTAGACGGAGCCGATGAACACGATCGCTACTAAAATTGGCAGCCGTTGGGGTCTTTGACTGCTGCGTCATTCCGAAAGGAAAGAGGTCATCCGCTTGACGACGCAGCTGTTTCTCTGCTTCTTCGCTCGCACGCCAAGTTGGCAATGACACGACCACGTTGTCTGAAAGTACTTCGTTGCACTCTCCCCTCCTCGTTAGCAGCTCAGGAAGCTGAGCCCTGAGATCAAGAGATCGTCTACAGATGTGCGGGAGTTTCTCTTTTTCGAGTGAGTGCTTTGGCAATTAGAAGCAACGGGACATTGCCTGCAGACACCACCTGCATAATGTTCGCTTTTCTTGCATGTCGCATGTTGTTCCTAGTGTACATAAACACTCAGCGTAACCAAGTGTTACCCGATGTTCTGTTCAGTCGGTCAATTACGTAAAAAGTTGTATTGCTTTTGTTGGCCTATTAAGGCCTTGAATAACATGGCACCAAGCTACACTTATAGTTGATATCAGAAGTTTTCATCGCTTGTGTCTCATAGTCGGAGAGCCGTGCCAATGAAAGGCCATGAAATTGTTTCGCAAATAGTTTCCCATGCAATTTTCTTTGTTCGTATACGATGGTGTGAGGCACAAGTGTCAGCATATTTATGAGGAACTTACTTTTACAGCGAACGCTGTTATGAGATTACAACAGGAGTCGATTTTGACGCCGTAGTTGTCCGCCACCACACCACCGCCGGTGTCCGTAACAACTATCACGCGAATTAAGAAACAAACTTACTAAATAAAGCATACCGAGGAGAGAATGGGAATCGAGGCCGGGCCCTCTGCGTGGCAGGCCAGTACTCTACCACTGACCTACGCCGGTGCTTGAGAACGCCGTTGCAAGCTGACTCTATGCAGGCTTCACGTCGTGTAAGGAATGGCGTTAACATGTGTAATAAAGCGTTATGGAACAGTGAAGTAACAACCAGGCATCACAACATGCGAATTGCGTAACCAGATGGTCGTTGAATGCTTCAACCCACTAGAAAAGCCTCAGGCATAATTCTTCATTGTCGTCAGCCACAGCATCAACTAAGTGCACATAATGCCTTACAAGTGTGCAGCGGGTACCACGCTTTTCCGAAGAATGGCGAATAATGGCATAGTGGACGCTTTCGCACTACACAATAGTTATGAGGATTCATAGCGTAGTGGGTACCATGCAAGTTTGTTTGTTTGTTTGGGGTAGTTGCAGCAAGAGTGTTTTAAAAAGGCTCTAGAAAGGCCGCTCTTCTAGCTTTCGCTGTGACTGTGCTGCGTGTACCGCGCAGGCCTGGCGGTTCTTTTTGTACCATACTACGCATGTTATGTGTTATTTTCAGAATGCCGCTGTAGCAGACTAAAGTAGATACACGATAGCATCACGTTTGCGTAGGTGACGCACGCTTAAATATATGAAGCGAGTAAAAAAAATGCGCTTGAGACAATAAATGCAAGCCCCTTTTTTTTAAAAAAAGATGGTTGAACGCGAAGCTTTCTCGCATGGGAATTGTATCAAATTAAAAGTACGAAGCACACTACCACGTAACGAACCCAAGAAATGCTGAGCGACCCGATGCAAATCAAATTTGATTTCATTGCTTGCTCAGCATAGCATTTTTAAGCGCGGTGAACTTCAGGGGCCCGCCGTGTCGTCCATGTATGCATCCATGTGGTGTGATCACGGTCGTAGTAAAGCGCTGAATGCAGGCCATAATATCGCTAGCAAAGCTCAAAGCCAGGTTAAAGTGAATGAACACGTTCTGAAATATCGTAATTAACATAAATAACCAAAACGCAAGCACAATAATTCACAAAGGATCGCTAAAAGCGTTCTGGAAACCATGCGGCAGACTCCATGGCCACGCAAGAGAGGGCGCCACCACCTCGTCGAGCGAGCGAATGCCCATCTCCCTAAGCTCCATCGGTGCCGTGTCGCTGCATCTGATGGGGCAAACAGCCTGACAGAACTCGCTGAAGATTACACGTATCTCAACTGCCTTGTCAAACAGGGAGTCGATAAAACGGCGGGAAAAGTATCGCACATGTCGCATATCCAGTTTTCAAGACTCTACTAGTGCTGGGGAAGCCTCACCTGCTTACCTTAAACATTGGCGTCATCGACGCTTTGGTAAAGGGAGCAGTGGAAACTCTTCGAACGGGAATCGCTGGGTGCCCGTGAAACGCACTTTCTCAGGTTTTGTAGTAGTGAAGATACTATAGGTTGTTTTTTACGGTTGAAGTTAACGACGATATATTTGGTTAAGTAGCATAGTCTTTATTTTAGATCATGTAGCCGTTGATTACAGGCACACAATTTCACAGACGACTCAACACACAGTGTAAAGCCACTGACGGTCTATAACAGAATTGATGTACTGGATGGTCAGAGGCGCTGCCATTGTAATGTGGCCAACTCCGAACGAGATCAACGGCAACCTACCCAACTTCAGCTTCCTGAGCGATTACGCGTACCCTCTGATACCCGAAGTTCTACCCAAGGAGAACGCCGTGGAGGAGAGACTAGTTGCGCCTCGAATGCCAGTCATGTGTATCTGGCGCCTGACTCACAGTCGCGGTGATGCGGCTTCAAGGTACATAATCATCCTTCATTCACTCACACATGAACGGCAGTGGAGGCCTAATCAGTCGCTCCTCCCCGTCGTTCACGTTAGGTAGACCTTCCAGCATCGGCAGTTACACGCAACCACTTGCGGTGCTAAGGTGAGGAAGGTGTCCTTTCAGCTGGATCTCCTAGACTAGCTGGAGTTCACGTCGAACGCCTTGCCACGCCCATCGTGCGAGCGAATGTCCGACATTGAGGAAACCGTATTGTCGGCAAGAGTCGATCGCACACGTCAAGCGTAATTCAATGCAGATATACACTGTTCGTCTGGGTAGCATGACGGTGCTGTTCTCATTGTTCTTATCAGTGCCACTGCTAATGTAAAATGAAGTCTTCTACGATACGTATGTAATGCGAAAATTTTCTATTATGTGCGCGGATGAGCGTACAGTTTCATTGAGTAAGTTGGCTATTATACAGTGCGTTTGCGACGCCCACAGACAAGTCACTGCGACATAGAAAGCTTCGCTTTAATAGCTGAACATTAGAAGAGAGATTGCGCATGGACACATGCACACTGACACGCACGCACACGTATACACGTATGTTTGACTCACATTCACTTAAACTACAGTGTGCACTTGGTTATTTGGGTTCATGTAGCCGTGTTACACTCTTCCTTTCAGCCCTTAAATGATGTCCATGAGAAGCGTTGTTTTGACGTATGGGCACTTTAGATTGGACCTTGCCTTAGCGAAGATCACCGAAAGAAAGCACTGTTGAATATTTAAAACAAAATGAGGGTATTTTACGTGACCTGCACGTTTACAAAGCAGCCTATGTACCAAAGCACCTTATGTGCTGGAGGAAAAAAAATAACAAAGCTCACTCACGGTAAGTATAAACTGCTCCTAGAATCTGACACAAACTTGACTCTGCCAAGGACCCCGGTCACATTGCAATGCTCCTTTTACGTACCATTGCGGCTGCGGTCGAGCCAGGTATTTCCTGAGAAAAGCGACAGCCGATGTCATTGGCTTCGACAGGAGGATCTCGCCCCCAAAATAGGGGCATCGTTGTTTGGCTAGAACGACAATGCAGGGTACACTATCAACGCATGCCCGATAATATCCACGTTGCTTTTTGCGTCTTTTCCTTGCTGGCTTCCATTATTTATTGCGGCAAATTTTCAGTTTGCTTGTCTTTGTAAGTCAGAAGAAAAGCATCGTGGCATATTGTAGTGTAAACGCGGAGGGCACCCTGGTGGCTTTGTCTTGCGGCTATCTTGGAAAGCTTTATTTTCCTTGCGAGGATCCATGAACGTCTGAGTGCGCGAAAGATAAGCCTGTACTATGAAGAGGGAATAACCACGTCTTCCATTTATGGTACTTTTTGTTGGTAGCTGCTTTTATTATTGGCAGGGGTACTGGATCGAAGGACGAATCAACTAATTCTCCTTCGTGTTCGTACTACATTCGTTTTTAGCGTCTTCACGTTGATGCTCCGTAGCTGCTTTATACGTTTGCCGCAGTTGGGTCACGATTCCGAGGAAATGCACGACGGTATGCTTGTGAAGAAAGAAAAAAAATTTTTTTTTCTATTTCAATAAAAGAAAAATACGTTGGGGCACGCTATGCAGCAAACATGTTTCTGCTTGTCGTGGGGTATTCGTCTCATATGAGAACGTTCACGTTCCTGATGATCTCGAAGATTTATAGTCTAAGGTAGGTAGTATTTTACAGTGCAGAAATTATGGCAAAACATCCAAACGCTATAAGTGCATTGAAGCGTTGACGACGCTCACAGGGTGAATGCAATAAAATAAATGCGGATGTGGTCGCCGTGTAATAATTGTTATGATCACTTTGCGGACTTAGTGCAAAACTAACCTTATGTGTACAAATGTGACGCGCTTGGATTAGCCAATATTTTATCCGTTGTCAAAGCAGCGCCGCATGGACTGAAACTTCAGACACACGCTTATGGGGAACGGGCACTGAACCGGTGGCGCCGCGGTGCGGGAGTGAACGAAAGGAATTGACGTGTTCCGTGCAGCCGCCGACCCATGAGCGCAGCCGTGTCAGGTTGTTAGCGGTGCTTCGCAATGTCGCGTATGAATTGCTGTGTCGCAAACAGTGCCAATAACTATAACAACTACGCACCTGGAACAATGTTGTTTAGTTTTCCGCCGTGAGTGTGCTTCAGAAACAGGCGGGAACCCTGGATTAGTGTACGCCGCGTAAAGCAAGTGATCCCGCGGATATGTTTATGCAGCACATGCTATAGGCAGTAAGCTGTGAATTTACTCTCCGCTCAAGTTGACTGATATTTTTAACGTGCTGAAGCAACCGAGAGGCAGCCAGAAAAGTGATCTCGAATCTGCAGTCCACAATTACTTGGCGGAAAGCAATCGATAGATCCAGGAATTCTCCCTCATACGCTGCTGCTATTTTTCCGCCGTATCGCACTTCTTAAACCGTAACACTAAGCAAGAAGTCCTGCGTGCCAGGCAAATTGCGTCGCAGACCGCGAGAATTTCAAAGTGTATCCCCCCATGTACTGCTATAGCCCTTAACAGCAGTGTGCATGCAAGCGAAGCCGGGCCACGCCGATCTATTGCGCTACGTGACAGCTGAGATATCACGGGCAAAGCTGGCACGTCAAAAATTTACTCAAGGACTCATGCAGGCCCGAGCAACGCTCACAGACGGAGCTGAACTACTGTACAGGAACCTTCACACAAATGCCACGCATTACTAAATGCAACAAGTGCAGTTCGGCGACCGTACATATTACTTCCGGGCATATTAAGGCGTTGTATAACACATGTGAGACACACGTTTCATCATTTACTCAACAATAAGCAGGCAAAATGGCCTGCTTACAAACATCGACGGTGACGGTGTATGCTTCGAGCTTTACGCCGTATAGAAAGATACGCTCGTTTCGCAGAAATTCTGGCGTCGGCGTTGGTGTCGCCGTTGGTGTCGGCGTCGTTGGGTGTGAGTGAAAAATCATCATCTTGTCCATGACCGTAAAAATCGAGAAACACGCAAATAAAACAAAGCATAAAAATGTCTGGGTCCGAGTGAGGATTCAATCCAGGCCGTCTGCGTAGCAAGCAGGTGTTCTACCACATAGCCGAACTTGTGCTTGGCAATACGTTGAAAATAACTTCATCTGCTTGGAAATGCAGTTAAAATAACTCATTCTTCACAAAGACACGCGTCCTGTTACACACGTCACAATACAACAAGTAATATCGAAGTAATATTGCGTGCCACAAGCGTAAATTGCCATCGGGCGTCAAAACACGTGAATATGATAATGACTTCGTGGTTTAAAGCCGGCCACACATTGCAAAAGGCGCACACGTTACTGCGCTCATTCCCTTGAGGTTGAAGTACGCACTAGGGACAGGACATCGCTATCGCTTTCAACTCTTGCAATGAAGAGCTTTAGGGTCCTCCAATTTTTTTCCTAGCGCAATCTTTCCACCGTCTTTCAACAGGTTTGATGTTACCTGATCTCCCCCCAGCGGCTTCGCCTCTTTGCATTCCCTCTGGGGCTTTCTTTACTTCCCCTGTCGTTATTGGTGGGATGTCCGATTCCTCTGGGCTATCGTTGCTTCTTACGTTATCATCCTGATTGTCTCGGCTGCTCTACCGATCTCTGTAAAACTACTCCTCTACCTCAGCTATCCTATTCATAATTGGTAGTAACTTTGCCTTGCTTGTCTCTTAATGCATGCAGCCGATTTTTGCCTATGCATCAATCTATACATCTGCAGAAAAGTCACGTCAAGTGCCTAATCTAGCAAAAGCCACAAAAGTATTTCGTTTTTTCCACCGCTAAAATTTATATATATATACAGATACTGTCACTCTTTGAGTATACAGAGTGAGATACAGCATATACAGCAGTATGTAGTGCATACAGAGAGTACATAGATACGCACACAGAGTATGACATCATCACGAGCAGCGTCGCGATCATGATCATATATATACACATAGCATAGCATACATGCTACACAGATATAGATATACGTAGAGTGTAGATGCTTTACGTACTCAGTAGTCAGCACATAGACTCGAGCACGACATGAGATTTCACACTTTCTAGATTTGAGTGCTGCTGTGCTACAGTAGCTCTCGCGTATAGTGCATCATCACTATACGCGAGATGACGAGTATGTACGCAGATATCTTTGAGACAGTCGTGTTTTTTGCGCACTTTCTTTTTTCTTTTATACAGCGAGCGAGCATAGTTTTAGTGCCATCACATGTACTTTACCGTGTATTTTTTGCTCTATCGCGAGCGTAGTAGCTCTGCTCGTGCAGAGCTCGAGATCCGTCGCTATAGCGTAGATGATCTACCGCCTGCGCTGTACGCTCTCGAGCACAGCTATGTCAGTATTTGTGAGACCACACTATATCGCATATCCAGCATCGTCTATGAGTATGTAGATAGCGCTCGTATCTGTGTAGCGTAGCGTAGCGTCCGTTTTTAGACACTGTCATGCCTCTTTCGTCACCTGATGTACATGCGCAGTCCACTAGTCAGATGATATAAAAGCTATATTTATACTGAGTGCTTTGTGAGTGACACCATAGTGAGTATGATATAGTTTGATTTTTTTCCTGCTATGTCATCACGACCGTTTTTTCCAGATGATACCATCTGCCAGTCTGCCACCACTGCTACGTGTTTAGATGTAGCACCTGATCGCCACGTCTTTGACTCACTGTATCATGCAGTCATCTGCACAGTCTATTTTACGTACTGATCACATGTCATCTATGATACAGACAGAGCGAGCGAGACAGATCCTGTGACGCCGAGACTACAGTGTCAGATCTGTCCATATAGTGCACGACTGATAGCGATCTGAGTATCCTATCCATCACTATGACCATGCCTAGTTTTTCTATGAGTAGTGATGAGTAGAGTGACACGCGTCGATGCTAGAGAGTCTAAAATACATCGATGCGATGTCGTATGCCAGCCAGTCATGTATAGCCTCTGCAGCTGAGTGACAGTAGATAGCCACTCTGACCATGCTGAGAAAGAGAGATGAGTGTTTTCTCTACATACTAGTATATTTTAGATATGTGCTCGAGATTTTGCACTAGTGCAGTAAAGAAATGCGTAGTGATGACAGAGTATCACCGATGTGCACTGCACGACTCGCGATTTTCCAGTCCGCCGAGACGCATCGCTATGACTGTAAATATGAGATGCAGTACCTGCTATGTCAGCATAGCGTTTAGAGTGTTTGTATTTCATCTGCCACTACTTTTCTTTTCATCAGTCTAGAGCAGTGAAAATGCCAGATGCGTATATCACGATGAGTGATCTGCCTGCCACGTGACGACAGTGTATCTTTCGTATCAGTGCTAAAACCGAGTGAAAATAGAGTGAAATATCGCCTTTGTCTACTCTCAGCTGAAACACGATAGTGTCGTCCGTTTTACGCTATGTAGCGCCAAAATTTATCGTGCGCTTTTGATACTTTTGCAGTGTGTCCATAAAAGTGCCGTTTTGCGTCTCGTACTTTCTTTTAGTCGATGTAGCGTGCTATTTGTGAGCAGCGCTCTAGCGTTTTTTTAGTCTCTAAACGCTGATTTTGCGCTAGTGATATGTCGCGTACATGTGTGCTTTCTATACTGTTTTCGTTTGATAAAGTAGATATACATGCATGATGTGATGCTAAACTGTGCACACTCGTCTATGCTCGCGTCATATCTGCACATAGCTCAGAAAACTCGATACTCGTGACAGTAGTCATATGCGAGCATAGCTTTATAAAGAGAGCACATATTTTACAGATCAGATGCGTATAGAGTGCTAAAGCAAAGTGCACAGACTATCTATGATCGATATGCGTCACTGTTTCACACTGCGCTGTCGTGAAAAGTGATCACTACAAATACAGTCTACACTGAGTGCGACTCTCTGCATCGTGTACTTTCACACAGCTGAGTAGATAAAAGTAAATAGAGTCGATGACTATATGTCGACAGAGACTGACTATGAGACATTTACATCAGTAGTGAGTCACGCATGATATCTGCACGAGCGTATGCAAATCATGTATCAGAGATTTAGTACGTCGCATCGCATCGCTGTAAACGCGCACGTACACGAGCGTCGTCAGAGAGCTACACAAATGCTCGACACATCACTCGCATGACGTGTAGCGATCTGCGCAAAACATGCTACTCTCGCTCTAGTGTCTATCTTTGCGACATGTGTACTCGTGCACGATTTCATGTCACATATATTTGATGTAGCACGTTTCACTCACAGTACATATCAGTTTTAGAGCATAAAACAGCTCAAATGTGTACTATCGCAGACTCGCGCATACATTTAGAGTATGCTGTGTCGTCGAGAGACTGCGCGTTTATAGTGCTCTCGTGTACTCTCGATATTTTACTGCTCATCAGTAAAAGACGACGTTTATCTGACTTTGTCAAAATAGCTACTTTTCTCTATCGCGTTTTCTTTCGTGCATCACAGTTTTCTCTGTTTCACGCACGCAAACGAGTATCTCGCTATGATACGCTCTTTCATGACAGACTGAGTATTTTACTTTGTCGCGATATCAGCACTAGATATGCTGTGTCGCTCTAGTCTAAAAGTCGTGATACGTCATACTGCAGTCTACGTCTAGTGTATCTCAAATATCTGATACGAGTATGAGCTTTTGAAAGACTCGTTTTGTGTCTCACTCGTACACATCAGATGACTCGACTCTGTCTCTAGTCTCGATCTGTCATGCTGATGTGTCGAGTCGCTATCGCTACGCAGTCAGACTGCTCAGTCACTATCAGTCTATCGATGCAGTAGTCTGATGTGACGATCTCTGATCTCATGTCGTCGCGATGCTAGTGCTGACATCGCTCTGTCGCAGATAGTCTACGTCACACTATACACAGAGCGAGAGATAGTCACGTAGTAGCACTCGCACATGACATGCATGCAGCAGTATAGCACGTATGCTACGTACACTCGTATCGTGCTCACTGTACGACATGATCGTGAGACGCATCATGCATCGCTGCATGCACTGTCGAGTGCGCGCGAGAGCGTATAGTCGTGACAGATGCATCGTAGCGCTGTGATCGATGACGTCATCTGCTCTCGACGATGTAGCGATGAGACACGCATCAGCTTCTCTTGATCGTGACGAGACATAGCTGCGATAGCGTTGTCATCGTGATAGCGCTGATTAGCAGCATCAGCAGACTGTACGACATGATCGTGAGACGCATCATGCATCGCTCATGCACTGTCGAGTGCGCGCTGAGAGCGTATAGTCGTTGACAGATGCATCGTAGCGCTGTGATCGATGACGTCATCTGCTCTCGACGATGTAGCGATGAGACACGCATCAGCTTCTCTTGATCGTGACGAGACATAGCTGCGATAGCGTTGTCAATCGTGATAGCGCTGATTAGCAGCAATCAAGCAGAACTGTACGACATGATCGTGAAGACGCATCATGCATCGCTGCATGCACTGTCGAGTGCGCGCGAAGAGCGTATAGTCGTTGACAGATGCATTCGTAGCGCTGTGATCGATGACGTCATCTGCTCTCGAACGATGTAGCGATGAGACACGCATCAGCTTCTCTTGATCGTGACGAGAACATAGCTGCGATAGCGTTGTCAATCGTGATAGCGCTGATTAGCAGCAATCAAGCAGACTGTACGACATGATCGTGAGACGCATCATGCATCGCTGCATGCACATATGCAGCTTAATGTGCCAAATACGTGCAGTTTTCTAGCTTGTCAAAATGTTCTACTGATTTAATGGATCTCCCACGTGAAAATGGTCCATCTTCTATATTAATATTCCACCAGGAATAAACAGGGTTTTTTATTCGCATATAAATATATTTGCCGTATAATAAATTCAAGTTTGTAATTATTATCTAGCTTTTTCCCCCAGTGTGATCGTTGTACTATACGTTCGAGTGATAGAAAATAATTTCACTGAAAGTGCGTTATTCATGCAGCGGTAAGCATGGAAGAACTAGTAAAAAAATGTCAACAAATTAACGATCAACTAGAAACACGAAACGACCTCTTTTTTGAAACCAACCTATTGCAAGACAAGAATATCCGCAGAAAAACGACGACCTAATTACATATCCGGCAGCATTCCTGATTTGTGATATTCCAAAATAAACTCAGGGCTTTCATTCGTGTATTTTACATTCACCACTTACTGCCCAACACGCAGTACAAGAAGTCAAGTGTGCCCTCGCAGCACGGCTGTGATAGAAAGTACGTTTTAGGTACTTTCTATCATAAGCCTTGTGAAAACGTCGACGAGAGCAGACACAGGAGTATGCTCGGCTGCTCTGCTGGCTGCCCGCCTTCTGGAATGAAGTGGCTCCTTCCTATCGTCCTAAAATACTTGGTCTTCCTCCAAGCGAGTTGTTATTTATGTAATTGTAAACCCTCTGTTCCAGGCTCAATCTTTTCAAGATGTAAGGAGAAACAGCACATTATTTGTGCACAACCCCACATTGCATAATATCAATTTAAGAACGAGACAAAGGAACTCTTAAGAAACATTCGCGACTTTTTAACCAAATTTCTATATTTTATCGATAACACGTATTTCTGATATCTGCCCCTATACCGACAAATTTTGAATGGCTCGCGCAAAGGTTACACTCAGTGTGATAACGGCCTCAGTAAGTGAATCGCTCCGCCAATAGATTCTTCTATATCGGAAACGGGAGTCCGTAATGTTTTGATTACTGGCTGACTACTTTCATTGGCCCTCACTGGTTGCACGGCTATTTCGCAAACGCAGACATTCGCTCTGCGACATCGGCATTCTTCCTTTTAACTTCTTTCCTTCGTAGTCATAATGTAATGTATCTACAGGAAATTGGAACCACTATCTGCACGTATTTCCACATCAGAACAGGAACACCTGCAGCTGAAAACCTTAGCCATATCCAATATGTGAACAAAGCTGCAGCCGATATATGGAGCCCCATCGGAACCGTATCCAGCACTGTGTAATATGTCCGCTAACTCTGAACGAAACACTTTTGATGCGCGGAAAAAGCGAAGGCAAGAAAGCGTGTGTACGGCGAATGGGGTCTATGGCGTGTTTACCCAATCCATTTCCGGCAGCTGCATAATGTGCGCCCGCATCGCCTGACATGTTTGCTCGTCTCGCTTCCCATAGTCGTCTTTAGTTCCGGATTTCACTTACCGTTCTTGCTTACTCAATATACTGGCTCTATTTTCGTCTATTTCTTGAGTACACACGCTTTCTTGCCTTCGCTTTTTCCGCGCATCAAAAGTGTTTCGTTCAGAGTTAGCGGACATATTATACAGTGCTGGATACGGTTCCGATGGGGCTCCATATATCGGCTGGAGCTTTGTTCACATATTGGATATGGCTAAGGTTTTCAGCTGCAGGTGCGTCTTCCCATCTTCTTGCTTTCGAAGGTACCTTTCATTAGGCATTTACGGTAGAGAGACTAGGCAATTAGGAGTATATGTGGTTCAACAATGTGATTGCAGCCATATAAATGCCCACGAAAGATGCACAGACGAACGAGGCTCAGTTTGATGCCTATAACAATTCTAAACAATAATGAAGTTTAACTATGCAATATAAACAGATTGCAAGACAGAGAAATTTAACCTAAAATAAAGAAGCACACCTGCAGTTGCTAACACTATAACAGCTCACCAGTTAGAGTGATATATACTGTTCGCACAATATGAAATATACACACAAAAAGCCAAAACACATTAGGCCACTTAATGCGTAATCTCTTCCACGATGAATGTGTGTGTGCTGCAGTGGAGTTGCTACTGCATGTTATCGTACGGGGACGATATGGAGAACGGAAAGCGTCCTCAAAAGCACCGCCGGCGAAGATATTTTGAAATGCTTACTAGTAATGAGACCATGCTTTAAAAAATTCCGCGCGTGAAAGCTTTGTTTTGCGTCCTCCAAGAGGCTGTTAAAAAGGGCGTGAACTATCAAAGAAATACCTCATTTTCAGCAGTAAAACTAAACTTAGTCTCGGCATTTTCTTTCGTGAATACAACGTCTGTTAGTTATAGGTTAGCTTTAGGATAATTGTATTTCGCGGTACACGGGAGATGAAAATTCATTTGAAAAAAAAACAAAAATCAAGGAACCGGACTGCTTTCCGCTGTGTCACGTCCAATGTGTGAAAGAGTTTCTGCTTGCCAAATAAGCTCACACAGCACACGACAGTGCAGTTTAAACGGATTAGAAAGTAGGAACCTGCCAATCTGGTGTAGTGTAGTGGTATATTTTTATTAATGTTCCAGAACACGAAGTTTTCGCAATGCCGACTGCAATGTTAGACTTGTCATGATTCACTGCGTGGAGATGCGTTGATTTTTTTTTATAGAAACCGCTGCCGCTCCACAAAAGTTTATATCACGTCTCCTATGTCACTGGGACCTATATTTGCCTTTTTGGGCTCCGCAGCAATTTCTGCGGCCAGAAATGGAATGTCTCTCTGGGTTGGCTGTCCGCGTGGTTTTCCGTTGCTGTTCTTTGTTGTTGTTGTTGTTGTTGTTGGCTGCAATGCTGATTATTGTGCCTCTATAACACCTCGTCTATTTTTACGACAATGTGTGCTGGGCAAACATCTACTATAAAAAGCATCTGGCAATACGAATGTTGTATTCTACTTGGAGCTGTAAGATACGTTGAAAGGCTAAACACACGACTACGACAACATGTGTTCACATTGGTACTAAAGGACTGCATTCTTCCTGCTGCGATATCATGAATAATAGTTAGCGTGTTAGCGTTGGGCTATGTTGGGTCAGTGTTAATTGCTTCTTCCAGAGAAAGCTGTTATGAGATCCACCAAAGGGCCGATTCTGGCGCCTTAGTTGCCCGCTGCCGCCGCCGGTGTCCGTAACCGCTATCGCGCGAAATAAGAAAAAAAAAACTAAATAAAAAAAAAACCGCCAGGCCTGCGCAGAACGCGCAGCACAGTCACAGCGAAAGCTGGGAGAGCGGCCTTTCTGAACCTTTTTAAACACTCTTGGGGCAACTACTACAAGGGCAATTGCATGGTACCCACTAAGCCATAAATCATCATAATTTTTGTAGTGGGGAAGCGTCTACTATGCCATTATTCGTCATTCTTCGGAAAAGCGCGGTACCCGCTACACACTTGTGTTGAATGCTCCAACCCATTACAAAAGCCTCAGGCATAATTGTTCATCGTCGTCAACTACAGCATCAACAAAGTGCACATAATGCCTTAAAGTGTGTAGCGGGTACCACGCTTTTCCAAAGAATGGCGAATAATGACATAGTGGATGCTTCCCTGCTACACAAAGTGTAGGCAACACAAAATGTGCTACACAAAATGTGGGCAACAGAGCAACGCAGACAACATGACTCACGCTTGGCCTGTCTGCGCTTCGCAGGTTTTCCTGTCAGCCGTCCTTACGCTGTGCCTGCCTCCTGCTCATACGCAAATCGACGTTGCTACATCTCCGGAATATGAAGACTGCAATCAAGAAGCCTTCGCTTTTCTGGGCATTATCTCGGATATTTGCCCGGCACAGCAGCTCGCTATCCGCCGGGAATCTTCATCGACAGCAGCATCAGTTCCTGAGACTGCCTTTATCTACCTGCCACAAGAATGCTATTCCAGTGGGCAACAGAGCAACGCAGACAACATGACTCACGCTTGGCCTGTCTGCGCTTCGCGGGTTTTCCTGTCAGCCGTCCTTACGCTGTGCTCTGCCTCCTGCTCATACGCAAATCGACGTTGCTACATCTCCGGAATATGAAGACTGCAATCAAGAAGCCTTCGCTTTTCTGGGCATTATCTCGTATATTTGCCCGGCACAGCAGCTCGCTATCCGCCGGGAATCTTCATCGACAGCAGCATCAGTTCCTGAGACTGCCTTTATCTACCTGCCACAAGAATGCTATTCCAGTGGGCAACAGAGCAACGCAGACAACATGACTCACGCTTGGCCTGTCTGCGCTTCGCAGGTTTTCCTGTCAGCCGTCCTTA
Source organism: Rhipicephalus appendiculatus (assembly GCA_030522465.1). Taxonomy (NCBI): domain Eukaryota; kingdom Metazoa; phylum Arthropoda; class Arachnida; order Ixodida; family Ixodidae; genus Rhipicephalus; species Rhipicephalus appendiculatus. The sequence goes on from JALIZH010011597.1 coordinate 20,512, forward strand.
CGCTGTGCCTGCCTCCTGCTCATACGCAAATCGACGTTGCTACATCTCCGGAATATGAAGATTGCAATCAAGAAGCCTTCGCTTTTCTGGGCATTATCTCGTATATTTGCCCGGCACAGCAGCTCGCTATCCGCCGGGAATCTTCATCGACAGCAGCATCAGTTCCTGAGACTGCCTTTATCTACCGGCCACAAGAATGCCATTCCAGTGGGCAACAGAGCAACGCAGACAACATGACTCACGCTTGGCCTGTCTGCGCTTCGGAGGTTTTCCTGTCAGCCGTCCTTACGCTGTGCCTGCCTCCTGCTCATACGCAAATCGACGTTGCTACATTTCCGGAATATGAAGACTGCAATCAAGAAGCCTTCGCTTTTCTGGGCATTATCTCGGATATTTGCCCGGCACAGCAGCTCGCTATCCGCCGGGAATCTTCATCGACAGCAGCATCAGTTCCTGAGACTGCCTTTATCTACCGGCCACAAGAATGCCATTCCAGTGGGCAACAGAGCAACGCAGACAACATGACTCACGCTTGGCCTGTCTGCGCTTCGGAGGTTTTCCTGTCAGCCGTCCTTACGCTGTGCCTGCCTCCTGCTCATACGCAAATCGACGTTGCTACATTTCCGGAATATGAAGACTGCAATCAAGAAGCCTTCGCTTTTCTGGGCATTATCTCGGATAGTTGCCCGGCACAGCAGCTCGCTATCCGCCGGGAATCTTCATCGACAGCAGCATCAGTTCCTGAGACTGCCTTTATCTACCTGCCACAAGAATGCTATTCCAGTGGGCAACAGAGCAACGCAGACAACATGACTCACGCTTGGCCTGTCTGCGCTTCGCAGGTTTTCCTGTCAGCCGTCCTTACGCTGTGCCTGCCTCCTGCTCATACGCAAATCGACGTTGCTACATCTCCGGAATATGAAGACTGCAATCAAGAAGCCTTCGCTTTTCTGGGGATTATCTCGGATATTTGTCCGGCACAGCAGCTCGCTATCCGCCGGGAATCTTCACCGACAGCAGCATCAGTTCCTGAGACTGCCTTTATCTACCTGCCACAAGAATGCTATTCCAGTGGGCAACAGAGCAACGCAGACAACATGACTCACGCTTGGCCTGTCTGCGCTTCGCAGGTTTTCCTGTCAGCCGTCCTTACGCTGTGCCTGCCTCCTGCTCATACGCAAATCGACGTTGCTACATCTCCGGAATATGAAGACTGCAATCAAGAAGCCTTCGCTTTTCTGGGCATTATCTCGGATATTTGTCCGGCACAGCAGCTCGCTATCCGCCGGGAATCTTCACCGACAGCAGCATCAGTTCCTGAGACTGCCTTTATCTACCTGCCACAAGAATGCTATTCCAGTGGGCAACAGAGCAACGCAGACAACATGACTCACGCTTGGCCTGTCTGCGCTTCGCAGGTTTTCCTGTCAGCCGTCCTTACGCTGTGCCTGCCTCCTGCTCATACGCAAATCGACGTTGCTACATCTCCGGAATATGAAGACTGCAATCAAGAAGCCTTCGCTTTTCTGGGGATTATCTCGTATATTTGCCGGCACAGCAGCTCGCTATCCGCCGGGAATCTTCATCGACAGCAGCATCAGTTCCTGAGACTGCCTTTATCTACCGGCCACAAGAATGCCATTCCAGTGGGCAACAGAGCAACGCAGACAACATGACTCACGCTTGGCCTGTCTGCGTTTCGGAGGTTTTCCTGTCAGCCGTCCTTACGCTGTGCCTGCCTCCTGCTCATACGCAAATCGACGTTGCTACATTTCCGGAATATGAAGACCGCAATCAAGAAGCCTTCGCTTTTCTGGGCATTATCTCGGATATTTGCCCGGCACAGCAGCTCGCTATCCGCCGGGAATCTTCATCGACAGCAGCATCAGTTCCTGAGACTGCCTTTATCTACCTGCCACAAGAATGCTATTCCAGTGGGCAACAGAGCAACGCAGACAACATGACTCACGCTTGGCCTGTCTGCGCTTCGCGGGTTTTCCTGTCAGCCGTCCTTACGCTGTGCTCTGCCTCCTGCTCATACGCAAATCGACGTTGCTACATCTCCGGAATATGAAGACTGCAATCAAGAAGCCTTCGCTTTTCTGGGCATTATCTCGTATATTTGCCCGGCACAGCAGCTCGCTATCCGCCGGGAATCTTCATCGACAGCAGCATCAGTTCCTGAGACTGCCTTTATCTACCTGCCACAAGAATGCTATTCCAGTGGGCAACAGAGCAACGCAGACAACATGACTCACGCTTGGCCTGTCTGCGCTTCGCAGGTTTTCCTGTCAGCCGTCCTTACGCTGTGCCTGCCTCCTGCTCATACGCAAATCGACGTTGCTACATCTCCGGAATATGAAGACTGCAATCAAGAAGCCTTCGCTTTTCTGGGCATTATCTCGTATATTTGCCCGGCACAGCAGCTCGCTATCCGCCGGGAATCTTCATCGACAGCAGCATCAGTTCCTGAGACTGCCTTTATCTACCGGCCACAAGAATGCCATTCCAGTGGGCAACAGAGCAACGCAGACAACATGACTCACGCTTGGCCTGTCTGCGCTTCGGAGGTTTTCCTGTCAGCCGTCCTTACGCTGTGCCTGCCTCCCTGCTCATACGCAAATCGACGTTGCTACATTTCCGGAATATGAAGACTGCAATCAAGAAGCCTTCGCTTTTCTGGGCATTATCTCGGATATTTGCCCGGCACAGCAGCTCGCTATCCGCCGGGAATCTTCATCGACAGCAGCATCAGTTCCTGAGACTGCCTTTATCTACCGGCCACAAGAATGCCATTCCAGTGGGCAACAGAGCAACGCAGACAACATGACTCACGCTTGGCCTGTCTGCGCTTCGGAGGTTTTCCTGTCAGCCGTCCTTACGCTGTGCCTGCCTCCTGCTCATACGCAAATCGACGTTGCTACATTTCCGGAATATGAAGACTGCAATCAAGAAGCCTTCGCTTTTCTGGGCATTATCTCGGATATTTGCCCGGCACAGCAGCTCGCTATCCGCCGGGAATCTTCATCGACAGCAGCATCAGTTCCTGAGACTGCCTTTATCTACCTGCCACAAGAATGCTATTCCAGTGGGCAACAGAGCAACGCAGACAACATGACTCACGCTTGGCCTGTCTGCGCTTCGCGGGTTTTCCTGTCAGCCGTCCTTACGCTGTGCTCTGCCTCCTGCTCATACGCAAATCGACGTTGCTACATCTCCGGAATATGAAGACTGCAATCAAGAAGCCTTCGCTTTTCTGGGCATTATCTCGGATATTTGCCCGGCACAGCAGCTCGCTATCCGCCGGGAATCTTCATCGACAGCAGCATCAGTTCCTGAGACTGCCTTTATCTACCGGCCACAAGAATGCCATTCCAGTGGGCAACAGAGCAACGCAGACAACATGACTCACGCTTGGCCTGTCTGCGCTTCGCAGGTTTTCCTGTCAGCCGTCCTTACGCTGTGCCTGCCTCCTGCTCATACGCAAATCGACGTTGCTACATCTCCGGAATATGAAGACTGCAATCAAGAAGCCTTCGCTTTTCTGGGCATTATCTCGTATATTTGCCCGGCACAGCAGCTCGCTATCCGCCGGGAATCTTCATCGACAGCAGCATCAGTTCCTGAGACTGCCTTTATCTACCGGCCACAAGAATGCCATTCCAGTGGGCAACAGAGCAACGCAGACAACATGACTCACGCTTGGCCTGTCTGCGCTTCGGAGGTTTTCCTGTCAGCCGTCCTTACGCTGTGCCTGCCTCCTGCTCATACGCAAATCGACGTTGCTACATTTCCGGAATATGAAGACTGCAATCAAGAAGCCTTCGCTTTTCTGGGCATTATCTCGGATATTTGCCCGGCACAGCAGCTCGCTATCCGCCGGGAATCTTCATCGACAGCAGCATCAGTTCCTGAGACTGCCTTTATCTACCGGCCACAAGAATGCCATTCCAGTGGGCAACAGAGCAACGCAGACAACATGACTCACGCTTGGCCTGTCTGCGCTTCGGAGGTTTTCCTGTCAGCCGTCCTTACGCTGTGCCTGCCTCCTGCTCATACGCAAATCGACGTTGCTACATTTCCGGAATATGAAGACTGCAATCAAGAAGCCTTCGCTTTTCTGGGCATTATCTCGGATATTTGCCCGGCACAGCAGCTCGCTATCCGCCGGGAATCTTCATCGACAGCAGCATCAGTTCCTGAGACTGCCTTTATCTACCTGCCACAAGAATGCTATTCCAGTGGGCAACAGAGCAACGCAGACAACATGACTCACGCTTGGCCTGTCTGCGCTTCGCGGGTTTTCCTGTCAGCCGTCCTTACGCTGTGCTCTGCCTCCTGCTCATACGCAAATCGACGTTGCTACATCTCCGGAATATGAAGACTGCAATCAAGAAGCCTTCGCTTTTCTGGGCATTATCTCGGATATTTGCCCGGCACAGCAGCTCGCTATCCGCCGGGAATATTCATCGACAGCAGCATCAGTTCCTGAGACTGCCTTTATCTACCGGCCACAAGAATGCCATTCCAGTGGGCAACAGAGCAACGCAGACAACATGACTCACGCTTGGCCTGTCTGCGCTTCGCAGGTTTTCCTGTCAGCCGTCCTTACGCTGTGCCTGCCTCCTGCTCATACGCAAATCGACGTTGCTACATCTCCGGAATATGAAGACTGCAATCAAGAAGCCTTCGCTTTTCTGGGCATTATCTCGGATATTTGCCCGGCACAGCAGCTCGCTATCCGCCGGGAATCTTCATCGACAGCAGCATCAGTTCCTGAGACTGCCTTTATCTACCGGCCACAAGAATGCCATTCCAGTGGGCAACAGAGCAACGCAGACAACATGACTCACGCTTGGCCTGTCTGCGCTTCGCAGGTTTTCCTGTCAGCCGTCCTTACGCTGTGCCTGCCTCCTGCTCATACGCAAATCGACGTTGCTACATTTCCGGAATATGAAGACTGCAATCAAGAAGCCTTCGCTTTTCTGGGCATTATCTCGGATATTTGCCCGGCACAGCAGCTCGCTATCCGCCGGGGATCTTCATCGACAGCAGCATCAGTTCCTGAGACTGCCTTTATTTATTGGCCACAAGAATGCCATTCCAGTGGGCAACAGAGCAACGCAGACAACATGACTCACGCTTGGCCTGTCTGCGCTTCGCAGGTGTGTAAACGATACTCATTGTACGCTAACAAAAGCGGCAACCCGTACTTGCTGTTGCTCCCTTGCCCACAAGTGTGTTGTGAAATTGCCTGCGACTGTTTTTCATTGTTATTTTTGCTGCTGTGTTCAGGCGATGTAGAAACTAACCCCGGGCCTGATACTCGTTCGGCATCATTAGTTACAATGGAAAAATTGCCTGATGATCCCGTAGAACAAATGCAGGTTATTTTTCATTTGCTGAAGGATCTGCATTCTCGTTCTGTACAATCAGCAAAGAGTCAAACCGAGCTGTCTGCTGACATAAAAGCCATAAAAAACAGTCAGAAAAGTATCGAATTGGTAACATTCACACAAAACTGGATGAACTTGAAGAAAAAACAATAATGTTTGACAGCATGTCTGAAGAATTAACTGGCCTCAACCATAAGGTGGAAAGCACTTCCACTCGTTACTAGGGAGCCTAGATGAGCGGCCGTTTTAGGGTGGAGACATCTTCAAAAAGTGCCTTCAAGAAACTCAGCCAAAACCAGCGGGTAATGGGGCACGCTGTTGCCAGCTTCCACCAAATCTAGCATAGTTTTCTGTGCGCCGCCATTTTGGTCCCAACCGCCGCTCCCCTGAGCTCTTGCGACGTAACGCTGAGTGACGCTGACGCGAGCTCACGCAAGGGAGGCAACAGCTCACGACCAGCGAGCGCGTCTCCGTGTGGACGCGCGGACGCGTCCCGTATGTAGGCTGCCTACTCGCAATGCGTGAACGCAGCAACGACAACTTCGGTTATCTATGCATTCGCGGACACCGTGAAACACATATAACATGTCCTGCAGCAAAAACCAGTGAACGAAATGCGCAGTACTCACAGAGCAAATACGAGACGCACTGGTGGGCTCCCAGCCGTCTCGATTTATTTGAGCGAGCCAGAGTAGCCGTCGGCCCGGGCTCGCTGGAAGCGGAACATTCGCAAGACCTTTCTGTTGTGGTTAGTGAACAGCAGTACGCAGCAATCAGGCATTCTCAGGCTTGACCGGCAGCGTTTAATACGCTATCGCTACGTTCGGCGCCGCATTGCCGATGATTAAACGGAACCGGGCGTAGACGCAGTGCGGGCACCAAGATGGCACGATAGCGCGGCGCCGCTGTCTGGCAACATTGTGTTTTGACGGGCGGCGGTGCGTTGGCGGCATGTAGTGGGTCAAAGGCTGACATCACCCTAAAACGGCCGGTCATGTAGGCTCCCTACTCGTTACAACTCTTTGGAAACTCGTGTAGTTGATTTGGAAGACAGATCGCGTCGTGACAATTTGATCTTCCGTGGTATACCTGACTCTGTTGAATCATGGGATCAGTCCGAAACGCGTGTGAAATCTGCCCTTGGCGGTGTGGTAGACAACTTGCCCGATAATGCTATCGATCGTGCACATCGTATCGGACCTTTCGTCCCGAACAAGTGTCGCCCGATTGTTGTGAAATTTTCGAGCTACAAGGTAAAACAAAAAATCCTAAGCGTGCGCAAAAAGTTGAAAGAAAATAACATCACTCTGAGTGAGGATTTTTCACCTGAAACGCGTCGCATACGCAGTAAACTTACTGATTTTGCCAAAAGTCAATCGGAATCGCAGCTATATCAGCTTCGATATAGAACCCTTGTCATGAACAAAAGGCATTACGAGTATACCCCAGAAACAGACAGCGTCACTCAGCGTAAGCCCTTTGTGTCATCTGATGAGCGCCGTGTAAATCCTAAGGTAGCTAGAGGTACGTCAAGTTAGAGGTGCGCCAGGGCTTGTGGGCAGTGCATTTCGCACGTATCTGCACTTTTCACTAATGTCCGAAGTCTTACTAATAAACGCGATCTTTTAAGCTCTGCTATAGATACTTGCAGCACACAGGTGCTCGCACTAACAGAAACCTGGCTTAGACCGGATGTGACGGATGACGAGCTTTTTTCTTCAGCTAATAATTTTTCCGTGTATCGCCGTGATCGAGGTTCGCGGATAGGTGGTGGTGTATTTCTTGCCATTTCCAAACAACTTCCGTCTATCCGCATAAACATTACAAGCGAGTTGGAAACCGTTTGGGCTGTTGTTGAGTTTCCTAAACATAAAGTAATTATTGGTGTCTGCTATCGTCCACCTTCTCACAATCATACTTTTGTTAATGACTTGCACGATGTGATCAACTCCGTGGTGTCACAGTTCCCGAGGTTACCGCTTTTCCTAATGGGCGATTTCAACATCCCCAATATTTCGTGGGTTTCTGAGCCACCTGTGCCGAGTCCTCCCTCTTCACTTGCAAGAGAATTTCTGGATTTGTGCACTTTATTTTCTCTAACACAGCTGGTCAAACAACCAACTAGAATAGTCGAATCAACAGCTAACACTTTAGATCTTCTACTAGCCACACACCCTGAATACGTTTCTGATGTTACACACATACCAGGTATGAGCGACCACTGCATTCTGTCATTTCGCATTAACATTTCACGCCCTAAACGCAAAAACGCAAGGAAAGTGATTCACGATTATAAAAACGCGAATTTTGAAGTCACCAATGAGGAACTTTGTCTTTTTCTTGATGGCTATCTGGATGGTTTTGAAGATCGAACCGTACAATCCAACTGGGATTTATTTTTGTCCAAGGTTCAAGAACCAACAAAAAAATACATACCTACTCGTACGATAATCTCAAATGGTGATGCGCCGTGGTACAACCGTTACATCAAGCGTTTGTCGAATAAGAAAAAACGCGCGTACCGCTCAGCAAAGCAGTTTTCAGGTCACGGTCGTTGGGCAGCCTACGAGCAAGCTTCCGCCAGATATATTGCTGCCATAAAGAATGCCAAAGATAATTTTTTTTAAATAACACGCTCCCTTCGATACTGACATCGGATCCAAAAAAATTCTGGCGCATGTTCACTCCCAGTTGCGATAACACAATCAGTCTTGTTGATTCTACAGGAAATGCCTTACCTGATGTGCAGTGCGCAAGTGCGTTAAATGAAGCCTTTGTGCAAAACTTTTCCAGAACTACTAACAAAACCACTCCTTATATTAAACCTTTTGATTTTATTCTGATGTCTCCCATTATTATTGATTACGATGGCGTGGTCAAAGCTATTAAAAACCTAAAAGCATCCTCCTCACCTGGGTGTGATTTCATTACTCCGCGGTTTCTCATAAACACATCATGCTATTCATCAATAATTTTAACAAAACTTTTTTCAGCAATCCATTGACAAGAGCTCCCTTCCCAATGACTGGAAAATAGCGAGGGTGGTTCCTCTTCACAAGTCCGGTAACAAGCACTCGCTTCTAAATTATCGCCCCATTTCTCTTACCAGTATTCCATGTAAAGTCATTGAGCATATTTTGTTTTCAAATCTTATATCTTTCCTTGAATCGAATTCCTTTTTTTTCATCTTCACAACATGGTTTCCGCAAGACATTCTCGTGCGAGACGCAACTTGTATGTTTTACTCACGATCTTCACGCCATCCTCGATCGTTCATCTCTAGCTGACTGTATATTTTTAGATTTTTCGAAAGCCTTCGACAAAGTGTGCCATAACCTGCTTTTGTATAAATTACAGCTACTAAATTTGGATTCTAAACTACTTGCATGGCTTGAATGTTTTTTAAGAAATCATTCTCAGTTCGTCTCTGCTAACAATACTGACTCTCCTCCGAGTCCTGTTTCTTCGGGTGTACCACAAGGATCGGTACTCGGTCCTCTCCTCTTTTTAATCTACATTAATGACTTACCTTCTTGTGTCTCGTCTCGTATTAATTTGTTTGCAGATGATTGTGGAATATTTCGGGAAATAACCAGCCCTAACGACTCCTCTATTTTGCAATCAGATTTGGACGCTGTATCCCTTTGGTGCAAGGAATGGTGCATGGAATTACACTAAAAAATGCAAGGTGATGCGCGTAACTCGATCTACTAACATGTCATTTTCATATGTTCTTGACGACTCTCCCCTGGAAGTAGTATCATCATACAGATATCTTGGCGTAACTATATCATCGAAACTAACCTGGAATCAACACATTCAATCCATAATCCATAGCGCTAACAAAACACTTGGGTACCTTAGAAGAAATTTTTCACGTGCTCCTCCAGCTATCAAACTTTTATTGTATAAAAAGCTAATTCGCTTAAAACTCGAATATGCCGCCTCAGTTTGGGATCCTTTCCATGATAACCTTATTTACTCACTTGAAATCATTCAGAACAATCCAACACGCTTCATCATGTCTAACTATGCGCGAACCGCAAGTATTAGTAACATGAAGGAGAACCTTGAACTACCGTCATTATCATCCCGCCGCAAAATTTACCGTTTGTCTCTCTTTCACCACATATTTCATCATCATTCATTACACAATGACTTCATCTCACCTCCTCAGTATGTATCATCACGCATTGATCACCGACATAAAGTTGCAGTTCCCTTTTGCAGGACTTCAACCTTCCATAATTCATTTTTTCCAAGAACTTGTGAGGATTGGAACCACCTACCCGCTCTCACCGCAGACATCGCTGATCATCATCGTTTTCGGACAGCTTTAACTAATAATAACTAATTAGTTTTGCTTGATGTACTTTTTGTTGTTGTTCATTATGTTTCTTATGTTTACCTTTATTGTAATACTGTTTGTTACACTCCCCTCTGTAATGCTTCGGCCCTGAGGGTACAATAAATGAAATGAAATGTAAGAAAGAAACGCGTCGAGATAAAGACAACATCGCGGCAGCGTGCTTCATATGCGCGGACGTCATACCAGTTAGAGAACTTGTCAAAATTGTGAAATTCCACTTGAAACTGCGATTTATGAATCAACTGAATAAGCCAGATATGGAGCAGTTCTGCTTTCTCTACATGTCGTAGCACTGCGGCCCTGCTGATCACAAAGTGACAGCTCTTTTTCACAACGATTCACTCTCAATAAAGTCCCTTTTAACGAATGAGAAGAGAAAACGGGGCAACCAATTCGTTTCCTTACAAGAACTCTGCAATTAAATGTGCCCTGAGGGAGCTTTAATAGAACCGTATCGTAAGTACCACGCTTGGGGGGTAACTTGTTTGGATTTTTATAATAAGCAGCACTAAGGAGCCGGAACCTCTTTAGCTTAAAGCATGAAACCGGACTTTAGGATCGAATCACCCCCTGAAACAGCACTTGGAACCTGGAACTTATGGTAAATTAATGAAGTTTATTCACGTTCTGTATCAGTTGGTAGCTGTAGCTGAAGTACTTCAAGAGAAGCACCCGGAAATTTGTCATTCATTTCTGCTTATGTATCTTGGCTGAACAATATATATGTGCAATCCAACAAAAAAAATTTAAAACAAAAAAAATAAATTTCGATCAATACTCGGCAACGGAAAACGACAGAAGATTGCGTTGAGAGTATAAGAAAACTGTCCCGGTAACTGGAATTCATCTTGCATATTCGAGATATACGCGGTGTACGTAGCCAGAACGTAGGAATTGTTGACCTTGAAGATATGAACTTTGCCATTGCGTGTTTGGAGGGCCCTCAGGCAAGCAAATAGGCCTCCTACGCTGCGAAAAATTATGAGAACGGAAGCTTTTCATTTCTTATCAAAACGAAATACTCATGGAAAATTTTCCAAAATCTCATTTTGGAACGCCGTCATCACTCCAATTTCCCCGCAAAGTCAGAAATGCGGGGTATACTTTATTTATTTTACTTTTTGACGGAAAAAAAACAACGATGTTTCGCTACATACGCGAGCAGTGGAAGAAAAGGAAAATATCTGTGCCACCTGGAATATTGTGTAGCCATATTTGTGTGTTTAAAAGTTTAAGTCTATCATTTCATAACGAAAATAAAGGCTTTGCTTTCTTTTTTGTCTGAGGTAGCGTTGTATATTTGACAGAGTTTTGCACGTTTGCTGCCGCCAGAACCAATATGCCAGAAGATGAAATAAGTTACACGGAAAATGTGTGCTTTATTTTTCGTAGAAGATAACCGGGACAAATGGAGTGTTCAGGAGAATGTAGGCGGCCATATGGCTTTGCCTTTTTGATTTTCAATTGCTAACGCTCTGAGACACCCAACCATGAGGTTATTCTGTTAGACCATAAAGATGCCATAGATAGGCTTCGTGTCTGAAATACTCGCTTGCTTTAGAACTATTCAGAGAGAAGGTAAATTGCACCTGTTTTCGAGGCCAAGAGTGAGGCAAGCGCTGGTTTGCCTAAACTTCCATCTTTTTCTGCTGAGCTTGGTTTTCTACGAAGACAAAGGCAGGCGTTAGTAAGATAACTCCACATAGTGAAACCTCAAACAGACTAACGTAATGCTGTTAGGCGGTCATGTCGCTATTTCGTTGTACCTTTACGTATACCAATTGTTCACGATAGCAATATGTGTGAAATATGCTTCAAACAATTATGTTTTGCTTGGCTGCCGGTTCAATATTACAACGGGTTCATAACATTAAATATATTTCTGATTAAATTATTGTTTACTATAGTCTAATCAGCTCCGGCTTACTCATTCGCAAAAAAAAAAAAAAAAACAGAAGCGCTTGTTCTGATTGTCGCTAACATATAGTTGACCTGTTCAATATGCCATCATTTCCTTTATTTTAAATACTACATATTTACATGCTCCTCAAGGATACAGGGTAAGGCGGGGCAAAATGAGACGCGGGGCAAAACGCGACATTTTGGCTTTGCCGAGCTCTATAGAGAACACAAAAAGTACTTTTCTTTACTTCTCTCTATCAGCGAAAGCTGCTCTTAGTTGTCCACATTTCTATGTGGAAAAGTTGATGATCGCTCACAGTGTTCGCGCGGGAAAAATTTCGCGGCGGGTGTCAGTGGGTTCGCGACCCGTCAAAAAAGGGGTGAAATTCTGCTCGGCCAAATTTTCGGATCCGTGCATGAAGCTACTCCTGCGTCATTGCAATAACGTAAGTGTTTATTTTGTTACATTAAACTACTAGCTACATAACACCAAAAGGTTGGTTCATTTGGTGCCCGGGAACAAAGCAGAAATATTTTTTGAATTCGGGCATGTGAGAGGGGCAAAACGCGACAAAAAGGCATCGAATTGCCTTAGAGAGTGTCTCATTAATTGAAACACTTACTTACACTCATTATTTATTATATTTCTTTCTTTAGGAGGGCTTGTACGTACAAGAGAATATCATATAGATCTTCCTGGGACGAAAACGACATGAAAAAGCGCTGATTGCTGTTCAGGACTTGACTCCCTCCATTCGCGCTGCATCAAGGTTGTGCTGCTTTCGCAAGGACGCTCCCAAGGATGAAAAAAATTGGTAGAATCTCTAAGTCAAGTCGTTCCGAAACACTTCTTGGGATCGAGTTTGAATGACATTTCTCCAATACCGAAAAAAAAACGCTAGAAAATCCGAATCTAGCACAGTTTTAAATTCAATGCCTCAGAAAGCCCGGCTGACGAAGTTAAAAGCCACGAAACGCCTGAGCAGTTCTGCATCAAAACGGCAAAAAGATGCTAAAAAGATACGTCAGAACATATCGAGCCTCCAGTCGTTGAATAATCCAATCAAGTGCAAGCGTTCAACGAAAGACAACATTAGCACTAAGAAAGACTGGCGGTGTTTGATCTGCAAGGACTTTCGGAGCAACACAGCACCGGGTTGCGTCTGGATTCAATGCGTGGAGTGCAAAGACTGGGCTCTTAAGACTGCGTAAGGGCCCACGGAGTGAATTTCAAGTCCTTCTACTGCCAAAACTGAATGGATGAATTTTTTTCACACTGTCTCGTTTTTCCCCACGCAGCATCTCGTTTTGCCCAGCCGGTTGGGGAAAAATGAGAGATCTGGAGGATTTCTTATTTATTTTTAAAATAAATTTTTTGAACGGTGGCAACATGGTCATATTTATGTAGCACATACCTTGTACCCAAAGGAAAGTTTCTGCATTGATGTTTCATGGTATGGAGTGAAATAAAAATAAATATTCACTATTTTCTAATTTTTGTCGCATTTTGCCCCACCTTACCCTACGAAGAATTTCTTTGTGAAGCAAAGACACATTGACAGTTTCTTTGTTTGTTTCTTTCTTTCTTTCTTCCTTTCTTTCTTTCTTTCTATCTATCTATCCATCTATCTGCCTACGTCTGGCTGCTCTCGTGGTCGTCTCCTTAGCCTTGTGTTCACAATAACTGGCAATGGAGGGTTTGACGACTGTGGAATGGGTACCATAGAGCTACGCCAGAGCTCGAAACTGGTACGGTAAAAAACCCCGTACGAGCGTCATGTCGGGGCAACGTCAGTCGTTGCTTCAGTGCTGGATACCCGCTTTCACAACAATGCAACAAACTTTACATATGCACTTCAATGGCTGAGCAATCTATACTGAAACGTCGCTGGACCTCAGAGGACTAAGTAGGCGAGAGCTACTAATGACATGCACATCATCGCACCGCAGCAGCGTGCAGTTTGTTTCGAGAAAACTGACGTCTGTGCTCTAGCGCGAGCACCGACGTTACGTCGGACCATAAGCTACCCTTTGGGTGCCATTACAGTCGGCGCGCCTGGTAATCCTACGATATGCGCACTGCTCAAATTGCACAAACACGTCCATGCACCTCGCAACGCTTGCATAAAAGCACGAGAAACGGTATAGACTTGATACTCCTTGTTGCTTAGCATGACCTAGATTGCGACCTTGCGCGCGATATGCTTGGCATTTTTAAGCTACGTAGTATTTCTGCGTCTTCTAATGTTACGTTGCACAATTTGTCTTCTTGGCTTTGATTATCGACTCAGCGCTTCGCTTTCTTCTTGTCATCTTTTTATTGGTACTGCTCGCTTTCTTTCCCGTACTGCCGTAGGAATATGGGATCCTACTCTGCAAAAATATTTGTCTTTCTTGCAACTGCTTCGCCATGTTTGTGCTTGTATAATAATTAAAGCTATAATTCCCGTAAACACAAGAGGGAAACTACTCTGACGAAATTAATTTCATGAAAAAACAAGCCACCGAGCACTCCATACAGATGGCGAATCAGCGAAGCTGAAACGTGGGCCCTAGTGCTTGCCTATGAGTTAATCGCGACGGTTTATGAAAGACGTCGTTCTCAATACTTGTTAACCTCTGTTCAAAATCTCAATAGGTGTTTGCCGCTCATGTGTTAATTTCTTTTTTAGTGGACCAGCGGAGACCAGTGAGATGGGGCGAATTTTCTGTAGCGCACAAGTTCTTGCCCGTGGACGACTTCATTTTACAGAGGATCTGTCAAAGGCAAGCTTAAACGGGCGCAGCATCGCTTGCATCCTTGTGAAGGAGGGTGACAAGGAAAGAAGAGATGAAGCATAGCATGCCCGTTGCAAAATATATTATAACAACGGGGTGGGAAAGATAAGCGAGAGCGAGGAAGAGTGATACACCAGTCAACATTAGGGATGAAATTATGTTCAAATCACATTCATTATGCAAGGCTTGTGTGCTCGAGCCGACGTTTCGACAAGTGGACTTGTCTTCTTCAAGGCTAGAACTGATTTCCTGAGCGCTACCGTGCATGTGTTCCGTACCCTCTCCTCCATCCTAACAAAGGAGGGGGGAGAGGGCGACTGTGGATACGGGATCTTTGCCGTGTCCGCGCATTCTACTCCCCACATAACACCTTGCTCTCGCCCAAGATGCAAGACTTGTAAACACCTCCAAGATGACTTGATAGTTAAAAGCACCGCAAGTGATTACGTTCATCATATGAAGTCTAGTTTTACCTGCACTAGTTCAAACGTTATCTACATGATTGAATGTTCACATTGTCACAAACAGTACATTGGCGAAACGGGACAGCCTGTTAACGTTAGATTAAACGGCCATCGCGCGGACACGGCAAAGAAGTTACCTAAAGCAGTGGCACAGCATTTTAATGTAGCAGGACATAACTTCGACGATCTCAAACTTTACATACTTCAGTCAAACTTCCGGTCCGCAAGAGACAGAAAATATACAGTCATACCTTATTCACAAGTTCAATACCCTCCAGCCAGCAGGTATAAACGTTTCTAAAGGGGCTCTTGAATCCATTCGATACGGTACACACACAAAGAAAAGCAGTGAGAGTTAAGCCCTCCTGCTAGGAATTTCAAACCTACTATTCTTAAGTAGTGCTCCTTCTGACACCTGGGCTTCAGCGACACGTCTAAACATCCCCCCCCCCCCCCCACCCCGCTGTATTCTTTTCGTTTTATTCACGGAACACCTGTTCCGTCTTCACTCACACAATTCGTCTCGGGACCCCCCCCCCCCCCCCCCCCACGCACACATACTCCCGCACCCCCCGTATCCACAGTCGCCCTCTCCCCCTCCTTTGTTAGGATGGAGGAGAGGGTACGGAACACATGCACGGTAGCGCTAAGGAAATCAGTTCTAGCCTTGAAGAAGACAAGTCCACTTGTCGAAACGTCGGCTCGAGCACACAAGCCCTGTTTACGGATTTTTTCATTGCAAGCTTCCATCTTCCCCTTCCTGCCGTTTTTTGGATTCATTATGCAAGACATGCGCGCAGCTAATGCTTACTACGTATCTTGTTACACTTATATTTAGTTGTGTGAGGGCAGCTCTGAAAGAAGAAAAAAATACATTTCGCAACACCTGAAAATAGAACGAAGGTTTACATTATTCAAGGCCTTTGGTTCCAAGGCGTATTCAAAGAGCAAAACCGAACGACAGCATATTTTTTGGATGTCTCTTATTAAAAGACACTCGCTTCTAAACTGGCTGGCATGTTACCATAGAATATTCGTTTTTTCCAACCTTATTGCAATTGCAAGAAGATAGAGAGCTGAGCAAGTTGGTATCTATTCATGTTGAAAGCATGTGTTTAGAACACAAATTAAACAACTTAGAGTACCATTTGTGCTCGACTATGTTAGGACATCTTTGATGAAAACGTTTTAACCAAAATAAGTTATGACGGACGTGTTGGTAGAGACAAAAAGAGCTCGTTAACA